>MOOZ01000343.1:65309-80958 GCA_002930495.1 Cecropterus lyciades
AAATACACCTATAGTTCTGATGACAATGAAATTATATATAATCAATATTGTTGTTAATCTTGTATGGCCGCCGGAACAAAATAGCGGATTACATATTTTTGTACAACCCACCCTATATGGATATCAAATGAAAGAGCTTAATTTGTAGAATACCGCCGTCGAAATTTTAAAATTACATATTTTTTACATTCCACCCAATATACACCATGAAAACAAAAATTAAATCCAAAATAGCCGCCATCATAAAATGAAATTTTACATATTTTTGTACAATCTTTACAATATAACCTATATCAAATGTCAAATGACAGGACATTACGTATGTTCAGGGACAAAAAAAATAACAAAATAATTTAATATTAAAAATAAAAACATGCATTTATTTGAATGCATTGGAAATAAAAATAAAAATAAACTTTGTAGTAGTCAAACCCATTTTTTGTTGCAGTGTACAATTTAATATCATATAGCTTGTCGCGAGAATGTGAATAAATCTAATCTGAAAAAAATGGTATTTCTCACAGCTTCTTACTTTCCAGTTAGTCGCCAAAAACCGTTATGGTAGTAATAATTAAAACACTTATTATTACGATTTTGTAATTTTTGAACGCCATTTTATACTTACTGGAATATTCATGCATAGATATTACCTAAACAGATGCTAATTTAAGCAACTCTAAACGGCGCTGAGAGATATTGGTCGTTCAGGTACCACAAAGCTAATTGGAAATTATAATAGGTCGGGGCAAAAGTATTTTCGTATTTTAAATGTATTGTTAGTAATCAAACTTCTTTGGCTGTACTGAACGTAACTGGCTGGTTTTAATACCATTAAATGTGGCATTCTGAAGATTCAATAAATAAAAAAATAACTAGTTCCTGCCATTTTTCAATTGTTTTTCAAGCAAGCAAAATTGACTTATGTGACGAAGAAATTCGGTACATTTTAAAGTTTTGTTACATACAAGGTAAAAATGCGGCGAACGCCGCGAATAAAATTTGTGCGGTTTACGGACCTAATGCGGTATCAATTAGAATAGAACAAATGTGGTTCAAGCGTTTCAAGTCTGGAAATTTTAGTGTGGAAGATGAGGTTCGCTCTGGACGCTTTGTCACAAATAAAATCAGTGACGTATTTGAGAAAGTGGAGCAAGATCGACATATTAGTAGCTACGACATTGCCGAAGAACTGAATGTCATTTACGAAAGTCTGGTTACAAGGAAAAACTTGACATTTGGGTACCACAAGATCTCACTGACAGAAACCTAATGCAACGTGTTTCCATTTGCGATTCTTTGTTGAAACGTAACAATTCCGAACCATTTCTTAAACAGTTGATTACGGGTTATGAAAAATGAGTGACTCACGATAAGAATTTGCGAAAAATATCATAGTCGAAGCATGAACAAGCCCCACAGAATAAAGCCCGGCCTGACTCGGAAGAAAGTGATGCTATGTGTATGGTGGGATTGGAAAGGAATCGTCCGCTATGAGCTTATTTCACCGGGTAAAACTATCGATTCTGACCTCTTCTGTCAGCAACTGATGAGGTTAAAAAAGCTATTGAGAAAAACTGGCCGGAGCTGGTGAATAGGAAAGGCGTGGTGTTCCACCATGACAACGCCAGACCGCACTCATCTATAGCCACGCAGCAAAAATTGAGAGAGCTTGGCTGTGATGTGTTGATGCATCCTCAGTGCTGCTTCATCAGATTTCCACTTGTTTCGGTCATTGCAGAACTCTTTAGGAAGCATAAAGCTAACTAAGTTATTTTTACGACTTTTTTTATAAAATTGTAAAAGGCTTCATAAAATCTAGCAAAGTAGTTTGACGACTCAAAATTTGTTTGACTTCCGCAAAATTCCCTCTTAACATGCTAATATTAAAAGAAATGAGCTTTTCGGTTGAGTCTATATTTTCAAAATTTGTAAACTGAAAATAGCGTAAGTAAGTCGGGGTAACGTAAGTCGAGGTATCACTGTATTTTAAAAACTGAGATTGTTTATAAAATCTTTATACACTCAATAAATTTCTATTAAAAAGGTTTTTAAAAACAAGCTCTTAGAATGTCGTATAAATATACTCATTTGTTTTCATTTTTATTTTATAAACAAAAGTATTAGAATTGAACTATTAATTCGAGTATATATATCACACTTACCGCTGTTCATTGAACGTCTTACCTCATAATTAGTTTTGAAACCTCCACCCGTTTCTTATTGAATTTTCTCAAGGAGCATTTAACCGCAGAGCATATAAAACGAGTATAAAAGTCAATTCATCTTTTCTTACATTTCTAGGTTGTTACGACTTGAAAAGATGTAAGTGTTATTTACTTTTCTGTGGTTTCTAGTTGAATTCATTTGCACTTCGTATGGCAGCGGAGCTAAAACCTTACAACGGAGCTAATAGTATAGCTATACCGCAAAATTAAATTACATATTTTATGTATAGACCTGTCTAATCTTGAGCAATTCGTTTTTTTTTTGTATCAGAGTGCAAAATAGCGATCGCGTCTATATTATTTGTTCGCAAGTGTCTTAAGTGGCTATTTATCATGATTTAGTTTTCCTATAGAGCACTTTTTTATACCTTGGACCAAGTTTCATAATAATTACGCCTTCTACTCTTACAGCCCTACACTAGGAATTTCCCCACACATCCAAAGATGAATAAACAAATACCCAGACCCAGATCGAACCCGGAAGCTATTGCGTGTCAAACCGGTATGGAAACCCACCGCGCGTGTCGCCAAATGCGAAATCATTTGTAGGAACTTTGTAAATATAGTTGTGGTACTAATACGAACGGAGCATGAAGAACAGAAGGAAGGAAGGTTTTGGTTGTCGGCTCACTTTTATATGAGCCGATCATCTTAGTCATCAGAAGTGGCTACACATCTGTAATGACTTTTGTTACAATCCTGTATCCTTTTTATAGTATGGAAGTAGCAAACGAGCACGCAGCCCACCTGATGGTAAGTGGCTACTGCTGCCCATGGACATCTTTAATCAACCCTAGGGAAGATCAAAGTTTCATCTAAGGTTAGCCACAGACGCGTTGCTACCCCTGAGGACTAAGATGGAATGCCTCGGAAAAGTATGTCTCCCTTACCACACACCCTTCAGACTGCTGTTATTAGGCAGAAATATGTGTGGTCGTGGTGCTTCCGGAGTCAAACCACAAAGAGTTCTACCACCTTCAATCTGTATCTATAATGATTTTGGATTTATATGAAGTTGCTTACAGGTGTTTATAAACGGCAGTGATCACTTGCCATAAAGTGGACTTCATGCTTGTACTTCATTTTTATAAAAAAAGCAGGAAGAAATTCGTTTGTCATAATTTCGTATGTGCCTTACTTATATGTAGTAATATGAATGTCTCCCACAATAATAAATATGAAATAAATATGGAAAATGTGCGGAAGAGGGTGCAGGCTCACTACAAAGGTATTCGCCCGAATAGTTCCTTTTATTGGGCGTCTGACTGACACATTGTAATCTGCCTTTGTCACTTATAAAGGGAACTATTTATTGGAAGTACACCTTTCTGTTATTTACTATTTGACTATTCATTCTAACTATTCTTAAAGCTTTTTGTATGTATGTTAGATTTATTTGGAATTAGGATCTACGGGCAAAGGCGAATAAAAAAATTCTAAAATAAATAACCAGTGTCGTGGTAACCACACACAAAGACGAATACGCAAACACCTAAACTCAGATCAGAAATCTAAATTCAATATTTAGACTTCTGTCTGGCCGAGGATCGAACCCGGAACCCACTGCGCGTCGATCGGTATTAACCAATCATTGTACATGATGATTTCAGATCACAGATTTTAAAAATTATCGTATTACCGATACACCGTATTTTATGTCTGAATTTTATGTCTGACGAGCTTTATTCCTTCTTCTAATGCAATGCCATTTATAATTAAAATCATAGAGCCCTTTCACATCCTATAGTTTCTAGAAAATCCAAGTTCCTTAAGTCTTTATCAATAAAACGCCAAGATATAATACATATTATTCATAAAAAATCCGGCCAAGTGCGAGTCGGACTCACTCACAAAGGGATCCGTACAATTTCTATAAAATAACGGCACGTTTGTTGTATGGGAGCCTGTGTTTAATATTTATTTAATTTTAATTTGATTATTTATTTTTAAAGTGAATATGTAACTAAACATTTTGTGAATATTGCAAACGTCTGCCTGTTGCCGTTATAAATACGTAGGAAAAAAAACACGTTTATTATGTGGGAGCCTCCCTTAAATATTTATTTTATTCTGTTTGAGTTGTTTTTATTTGTTAGTCATTTTTTTTTGAGATACAGCCTGGTGAGAAACAGGCGGGTTTTACCCTTTGAGTATAGAACCCTAAAAAGTAATTTTATATGTATATCACATACTTGGGAGCGTGGTGCATTCTCCTCGCATTCCTGGTCGGGTTATAACTTTCTGCATATTGCATCTCGTAGCGCAAAGTAATGGAGCCTTATTTAATTTTGCCTTTAGCACACGTTTCATCCTCCCAACCTGATAAGTCTCCTAGAATCAAGAATATGTGTTTTATTTAATATGACTACTTTAAAGTTTTACTTCATATTTTTCTTATTTAATGAAAGATGTTGTGATGTTTTCGGATGCATTAGAATCCAAAAATTATAGCCTATTTATTTATCTAAATTGGGCTGAATATTTTCGGCCAGGTAGACCGAGTAGGTACAGTTCGAAAAAGGTTGCGGTGAGGCATAACGTTACAACAATAATGTACGAATACGGTACGATAAGGTCAATTTTACTAATATTGCTTGTTTTGTTATAGTTTCACTTGCGCGTGTACACATTGATACACGTTATTTTTTGTTTTATAATCACATTTCTAAGCTAAACAACACCCATGTATGCAGGGCACGACCATTTTATTATTGGCATTACACGTTTCCTTAATAAGTACTTGTATCGGGATATTATGACGTCGCCCTTAATTATAGCTCGGCGCCTGATGAATGCTGCTCCTAATGAAGTAATCAGCCTTTGGAAATGGACAGTCTCTCCGCAATGAAATGGTGAACTCTAATAGAAGTCATCTAGATTATACTATACCTATACATAGTAATTTTTATAACATGCAATTTGCTTCATATTAAGTTTTATTTTAATAATGGAATCTTTCTTTTAAATTGACGTAGCAAACGAACATGTCCGCCTGATGGTAAGTGACCACTACTGTCCATGAATATCCGTAGTCAACCCCTGATTAAACTAGAGTCCTACTAAGACTAGAGACTAAGCTGAAACGCCTCGGAAAACTGTCTCCTTCATAAACCTACTGCCACTGATATAATATATGATTTTAGACTAATCTTATCGCGGAATTGATACATTTTAATATGTTACGAGTACTCACGATATGTGGTTTTTAATTTCTTTTTGTCGATATTTCGATCTAGTTACATGGATCGTTTTCACGGTGAAACTCGTTACTCGTGAACTCGTTACATATTAAAATGCACTGATATAATGATGAAACGGTAGTGCATTACATTTGAATATTCGGCTCTATCGATCAGGATGCCAAAGTACAATGCACTGACCTCTCCCTGCATCATAATTGATGAGGTCAATATTGCATTATTCAAGTTTAAAGGTCATACAGATTTAAGTTCGTTGAAAATATATCAACTTCCCTCGCTCTGAAACGTGTTCTCAGATGTAATTGAATAATGTGGATTTATTTTATGAGCTGGATTTCCTGCACGAGTTTTATTGAACGTCATCTAATTTGCTATTGCTTGTTTGTTGCGTCATTAAAGGCTGTATAGGATATTATTGGCTTTTTTATAAACACGCCTTTTCAACTCTTTATGAATTGAGTTTATTTTATACTTCTTTACGTATTTTATTCGTAATGTTTTTTTTTTCTTTTTTATAAGATTAAAGTAGCAAACGAACTTGTATTCCACCTGATCTTAAGTGGCCACTGCCGCCCATGGACATCTGTAATCAACCCCAGATAAGATCAAAGTCTTACCTGAGGTTAACTACAGATGCATTGTTGCCCCTGAGGACTTAGTTATATGTTTTAGTTGGAACGCCTTGAATTTATATGTTTAAATCTCCCTTACCACAACCTACAGACTAGAATACAGCAACGCGTGGCGGTGGTGTTTCCAGAGTTGAACCACAAAGAATAAGTTCTATCATCTATGCTTGTATAATTATTATCTTTATCCGAGTGCGTCAGAAGGAGGGTAATGTATTTTCGAATATATGCATATATGTACATATGTATGTATGGCTTGACGGATTTTAACTTTTGAGGTGTCGTTTGATTTGTCCTTATTATCAGAGTGTCATATGTTATATAATTTTAAATATTTTTCAATAATAATAATATGCATGATAATGAAAGCATTTATTACGTAGATGTCCTATAAGAGTTACTGAAATGTAATAAAAATTCTTTATTTTCTATAGGCTTACTCGTACAATGGCACTTACAAAATTTTCAATTACAATATCTTTTTTTACATTACCACTAGATCGGAATACCACCTCAACTAGAAAGATCTAGCTAGTAGCAATATTTTTATTTTGTTCACTCTAAAGCTTGTCGATAGTTATGAAATTAAAAAGATCGAAAAACAAAAGAAAAGTATACCTACACTTTGCTGAGGGTCGTGGCTATATTTAAAAACATAAATTTAAATCCAAATCCCGTATCACGTTCATTTTAATAACATATTACTAAGAACTCTTTTTAACGTACAATATAGGGTATATAATTAAGTGGGCTATACGCCGTAAATCTTTTTTCGTTAATCATACGCAATAATTAGAGGGCGCTGAAAAGGTCTCTACATTATGTCAATAAAATTCTTATTACATATACATTTAGTTTGTACATTTTTGGCCGAATGCGTCAGAAGAAGGATAATGTTTTTCGAGCGTATGGATGTATGTTTGTATGAATGTCCATTTCTTTGGCACGCGCTACAGCCCAAATGGCTTGAAAGATTGGGACGTGTGGCACATCATTAGAATCGTCTCAGTTTAGAAAGTGACATAGGCTATATAATTAAAAAAATGGCGCCTGCAAATAGGGGAAAAGGGGGAGGGGATGTTTTATTATCGAGACAATATGGATATCATGTGGAAACTAAAAAAAAAAACATTGTAAAAATATTTGTGTTATAATACTTATGTGTAATAATTTTGACGAAAATTCCTATTAACAAATTATGAACAAAATTAATTAGTTATGAACAAAATATCGTTTAGCAGTCGGGATTTTTGTTTTATTATTTTTATAAATGTTATTAGTTTAGAAAATAGTGTAACAATCATCGTATCAGGTATTTTTGGATCTGCTGGTTTTTAATGAAATAAACAAACGAACACGATCACGATCCGTGAGCGATTTGATTGTCGATATATTAATCACCTTATACATATTCATATGAAGAAATATTGTAAATATGGATTTTTTTGTGGAATAATCTATTCATTTCAGCTACAAGACCTCGCTAAGAATTTATAGGTAAATGTTAATACGAGTCTTGTTACTTGAATAAATAGTATTACTAATTATTCAAGTAACAAAACTTACTATAAGTATTACCGTGTACATTATTGTCCAATTGCTGGGCACGGGTCTTCTCTCAGATTGAGAGAGTTTTAGGCCACCGCGCTGGCCAAGTGCGAGTTGGTAGAATTCACACACATTTGAGAACTTTTTTAAAGAACTCTCAGGTATGTAGGTTTACTGGCGATGTTTTCCTTCACCGTAAAGCAGTGATAATTAATTTCTAATACGCTCATAAATTTAGAAAAATCAATAATACGTGCCTAGGATTCAAACCTCGGACCCTCGATTGAGAGAACGAGTTTCAACGATTCGGCTAACACTGCTCCGCCTGTCGAATTAGTATTATAAATACATATATTCAATCATATCAGCTAGTCGTTTATTGACTCATTTGACTTTATATTTCTCCACAACAGATAAGATTTTTTTCCAATAATAAAATTTACACAATGACGCAGTCGGGTAATGAGATAATTACAATAACGCACAGTTATGCTTGTAGTGTATATATTTGCAGTATTTGTGAAAAAATAATCTTAGTCTGATAATAGATAGACCAGACAAAAAAATATTTTTCATAAACGTCACAATTGTCAAATTCGTAACCTGCGAGAGAATCGTGGTATCTGAAAAATTATCAGGTGTTCGTCAAATAGCTTTCGCTGGCCAACTTTTGAGCCAATTTCATTATCTAGAGTGCTCTTGAGATTTAATAACCGCACTTGACACGGAGTGGCGGACAATATAGATCTGAGTACCGTATGGACTGCGATATGCTACCAGTGACGTCATGTGAAATATTGCGTCGATAGTTACGCCGTTTGTCTATTTTTATTTGTTATGTTTTTGCGGATTAGTAGACTTTATACGATAATTTCCTTCACGATTTTTTTAAAATTATGTGGTTATAATATTTAGAATGTAACTTTGAGAAATATTAAGGCGAATCTGGATTTAAACCATGGACGCTTAGCTAACGTAAGCTAAATAATACGTATTTGAATATTTTCTTCACATATGTTTTATTTAACGTGGTAATTGTTATGTTTAACGAGTTTTTCCCCTGGCTCCGCTCGCTAGTCATGTATCACGGTAAAAATTGTCCTATACCATACTATGTAGCTCCGGGACCAGAATATGGCTACGGTATTCCCTGCCTGTCGTAAGAGGTGACTAAAAGGGGGCTTCCGGGCGGCAAGAGTGGGAGCTCGAGTCGTCCAGCCAAGCAACAACGAGAAGGATGGTGGCATGTGTAGTCGCGTGCCGTCGAAAATATGAAGGCACGATGAGCGTAAATGCTCACCGGAAAAAATCCCGGAGGCCTCCACGCAACGCTGAGGACGGCCACCGGGGGGGTTTTAGTGCAATAAAATTCCCACATAACCCGGCGTTGCTCCCACGGCGTCGGTACCTTTTAAAGGCTTCCCTCGTGAGAAAAAAAGGACATAAACTGGCACATAAATCTGTGTGCCAAATTTGATCTAAATCAAATTAGTAGTTCTGTGTGAAGGAGTAAAAATACAATATAAATGTGTTATATTACTAGTAACATGTTAAAAACATAACATCGAGATAAGAGGTGGACTTAGAAACATGAAATCGATTGTGGAACGCCGTATAGTTCATGCCATAAGTTATCACTTCATCATTACTTACTAGAATAGCATTAATATAGGTAATATTTGGACGTGTACCAAAGCAGTTTTTCTTTATACCTATATGAATTCATAAAACTCCATTGCACAATGTGCAAGCGAACTATTTGTTAGAAAAAATGTTCTAGTGACAGCACCTGACTGTTACAAACAGCAATAAGAGAAAAAGCTTCGGTTTATGTTTCTGAGTGACAGACGATATTCTCTAGGGTACAATAAAATATTGAGTTGTAAACATACAGCGGTATGTTAGAAAAAGTTTTTCAATGAGATTAAGTACACTCTCTCTCTGTTAAAGTTGCAGTTTAAATAACGTGTTAGTCTTCTTCTTCCTGCATGTATCAATCAAATATGAACAATGCTTAGATATATATGTGTCCATATTTATTTATTTCCAATATCTAGATTTTTGTAACGATTGCCTTTCCATTGAACTAAGCGACCATTGTACATGTTCAATATGGCATTTTATTATAATTCGTTTTACTTGCCTTAAATAATTGTAATAATTAATAAAATATTTATTCTTCGTCATCAACGCATTATTGTCCCACTGCTGATCCCTGTGCTCAGACTGTACTTAGATTAAGAGGGATTTAGATCAATTGGTAGACTTCTCACACCTTTAGTAAGTAACAATTGATTAAAAAAAATAGACGTGCGTGCCAGTGATTCGAAATTAGAATCTCTTTATTGGTAAACTCAGTTTCACACGTCAAACTATCGCTGGCTTTTGAACTAGTTAGAAACCATATGCCCTAATTTGGAATTAGGGCACATCCTTTCTCAAAACATCCATATCACCCGCGGTAATAAGCGATCGAATTGAATATTTTCACGGTACAACTTGGATGAGTGATTTTCCTGATTTTAATAAATTCACAGATTCGTTGAAAATTGGAAAAGTTGATTAATGAATTCCCGTTTAGGTGTCAGAAGACCGTGGATTGATTGTGAGTGACACAGATTGAGTCGGGATGGCGTGAGCGAAGGGTCCGACTCGTATGCCCCCGTGGAACTCATTATAGAAGATATACGTAAACCCTTATATGCAGTGAATGAGCATGCAGTACATCTGAAGACTGGATTGGTTTGGTTTACTCCCAACACAACACCCAGACCTAGAACAGAAATCTAAATTCATTATTCTCAGATATCTGTCTGGCCGAGAAAAAAACTCGGAACCCTGTTGTACACGTGTATACGTACGTGTACACGTGTATAGTGGTAACCACACCAGTCTGACGTGTACGTCAGACTGGTGTGGTTACCACTATGCTAGGCGGGTTATCAATATAATAATAAAATTAAAGATTTCAGTATAATACACTAGACTACATACTTACTACAGACGACATGTTAAGTGGTCAGTACTCTTAGAATAGCATTAATTAGTAAAAGGATTTATAAAACAGGAAGGAACTTATGGTAAGGTCGTTAAAAAATAAAACTTCATTTGAAGTAAGAAACACACACTAACAGTTGTGATTCTGATAAAAAAAAATGCATACTCCGTGGCCAAATATCCAATAGATTTGATTTAGTCCGTGAATTCAAATCCTCTTCACCATCAGGTATTAAATTATAACAGTAAACCTTTAAACCATGTTTTTGTGACACTGTTTTATAATTAAAGAAAACGGTCAAAGTTATTAGTAGTAGTTTATTTAGTATTTCTTATTGAATTCGATTTAAACTTCAGTATTAATTTAAAGTCCTATTCAACTTTTTAATAGGTCGTTGCTTGATATTGACGTGACACTTTTTTTTAGTTTTATTCCAGTTTATATAACTTTATGCTTGCTTTTTATTTAGTTACCTATTAAACAAAAATGACGGAAAAAAACGACGTAAGTGTCGCAAAAAAATCTTTTTACATAAATACAACATACCGCTGACGAGCTATTTTGTCAAACACATGAAAAATTTACTCATTTTGCTGTATGATTAGATGCAATATTGCAATGAATGAAAATTAACGATTTGGGGCATTAATACGCACGAACGTGTTAATCGTATTAAGTACTAATACATTTACGTCTTTGTAGTACTTGTGGTACGACAAATTTAAATAAAACAAACCAAAGTTACTAATATTTCTAATACTATATTTATGATTGTCAAAATTGCTTACAATAATTCTACAATTCCATCACCATACTAGAACATAATTAGACTAGATTATTAGTTAGTTTCAAACTGCTTAGAATACCAGTGTGTCAACAAGATAATTTCATTTGCAACCACGAGGTATGAGACGTGTGATATTAATTTTAGTTGAAATTGAAACGTGACTGTACTTTGACACTAATGAGAATAATACAACTGCGGTTTCTATTTAATACAAACATCCTTTGGCAGCTAAACCTGAGTGAGTTTCGTCTCTTTTCTATGGTTTTGCAGGGTTTTGTGCAATTTTATAATCGTTAATGCGGACGAATATTCCGTGAGGTGCCGGGTACTGAATCTATACATCTATACATATAAATAAAATTGAAGTGTCTGTTTGTAATATTAAAATAACAGCTTATTACCAAATGCATATAGAAATATACGATACTGATAACAAAACATCAATTACTAAAATTTTTGTCTGTCTGTCTGTTTGTTCTGGCGAATCTCCGAAATCACTGGACCTATTTAGACGGGACTTTCACTGGTAGGTAGCTGATGCTATAGGGCGTAACTGAGACTACTTCTATTTTTGAAAATGTAATTAGGGTTCCGCACAAGAAATTAAAACCATAGTAACCGCGCGCGCTATATGTAACCATGTCAACTTACATTTTTAAACGCGGGTATAACCGCGGGACTCAGCTAGTAATAAATAAATAAAAACTTTATTCTCTCGTCACGAAGCAGTCTTATTTAAAAGCTTTTATTCAACTTTGGCAATGTTTTTTCAAACTTATTCTATGTTAAGTCCTAAGTTAGTATTTTGCTTTGTGAGAGTTTGGAGTCCGTACTAGGGTAATTTGTATGACAGATCAGATATTGAATAGCACCACTCCCTCTCTTCCCGTGGATGACAAATCCGGAAGATGAGCAGCATTGTGTAACATCAATACGTACTGCGGTTACGAGTACTCCTGCCAGGCGCGGTGACTTTTGACAAAACCCTCATTAGGGGAGGCCTTTGTCCAGCAGTGGACCTCAAAGGGCTGTAGATAAATGGATGAAATACGGACCTATATGTAAAGCTAACGTTCCTTTTAAACCAATGTTGTTCTCATTAATGTCCTGTCTCCATCAAGACATGAATGACTCACTACTGGGTATCGATCTCCTGCCAAAGTGAATGAGGAGTTTAGAAAAAAAAAATATATATATATATATATATATTCAGGATGTTTTCCTTTACCGTTCGAGTGCTAATTACTTTATAATACACATATAGTTTAAAAACATAGAGGGGAGAATCGAATCTGATCCCCGACTTAGAAGCCCAGTTACAACCACTAGAGTATTACTACTATCAATATCCTACATCGTAATTATTTTTCCACTCATATGCAATGTCAGAATTCAGTGTTCAATGTCAGAAGAGAAAGCTGTAAAACAAACAGGTAGCACATAACACAACAACATATACTTCACTTTTCAATTATATGTGTGTCCTATTATGGTGAATATTTATCGTAGATATTCTGAAAGACACATGCTACGAGGAAATAAGTAAAAAGTGTAAAGAGAAATGTTTAAGTTTCTGAAAAAGACATGCTACGGTGAAATTATTTAAAAGTATAATTAAAAGAGAAATGTTTTCCTAAGTTTCAGTGATCTGAGGATCCTTGGGAAGCGAAATCTTGAATTGCAAAAGGACGATGAGATATATCGCAATCATGCTTATTGCCTGAAAAAGAAAATAATAATTTAATTGTAACAAATTTTAGATTAATAATTTTCTGGAACGGAATACTTAACTATTTTGTATATCAGTTTATTGCTTTTTACGAAATCATCTACGTTACTCTACTTAAACAATTACATAATTTTGACTCTACATTTGTAAAATAAAGCAAAATCATATTACATTTTGGTGATAATCATGAAGCCATCCTGTTATTATAAAAAAATAATAAAATATCTCGATTCTATATTTTAAGATAAAATGTAGCTGTTACCCATGACTTCCTTTACGTAGACAAAATACAAAAATACAGACATTTAGCCCTTTTAGAGGTGGACTTTTAAAAAAAATATTTCTTAGTGTGTCGTAACATTTTAAAATACACCTATTATAGGCTCCGCGATCATTAGGAGTAATAAGCAAAATACTTGTCTGATATAAAAATATCTGACAAGTATTTTTATAGAGTAAATTACAATGTAGATTAAATTAAAATTTCATCTTCCATATATAACTTTTTTCTGATTAAAGTAGACCCTTAGGAGTTAAGTGTACAATTGCTTTAGAGATCATCTTCGGCGTTACATTTCATAGTACTTAGGGGTCGTGTCTCGCTCGATCAGCCGCGTCCATTACTCTCTTTCAGGTAATTACTAGGGATGGGCTCTTGGAACACGGTATACAGTTTATTTGAATATTCGTATCCGCATATATTTGTCTTTTTTATGTGAAATATCTATAAACGCACGTAAACGTGGTCATTGGCGTGGCGATCGCCACACCATGTTTATTTTAGCGGCATCTGTTATACATTTTCGGAACTATTAAGTATCGAACAAAACTAAGCGGTCTGCGGTGTTAGTCGTAGATGGCGTTATTTTCATTATGCTATACGTTTAGTCCCGTTCACAATCTTGCCTTTTATTCATATTAGTTGTACGAACGCGATGTTTCACATCTGCCAGGCGTCCCGTGACGACTATTTTATTTTAATATATAAAGGATCAGGGCTATCAAAAATTATATATTGTAATGTATGCTTTATCAGATTTGATATTATATTTGTCATAATTAGAAGGGAAATAAGTTCATTTAGAAATACTTACCTACTTAAATTTTCAGGGACAATATAGTGTCCCCAGGTATTAAGTATAATCATCGGATACTTTTAAAATAACATCAAAAACTGAATTTAAGTACTTCATTAGTCCGAAAGAACCTTGAAATATGAAACTCGTTCTAATTTACATCGGACTTCAATTTTTTTCTTCGCAAGCGTCACTAATAATTACGTCACATTAACGCCGCGGTCGTCAAGTTCCATTGTAGCAATAAAACTTGAATTATCCCAAATAACGTATCAAGCTACACCGGCATCAGTTAAGAGGTTTTTCTAACGGCCTCAAGTTTAATTTTTAATGACAGACCCGAGTGACGCCTGGCACATTAGGATTAAAAGTTACAAGTACATCGTTAGATGGATGTGTTTCTTAAATGTAACAACACAATGAAGTTTATTTTATGTAACCGTAATAGATATATGATGATTGCATTTTTACAAGTTATTTCGGTTGTAATATCCACCACGCTTGGCAAGTGGGGGTTAGAAGACTTCATACATACTTAAAAACGTTTTTAAGGAACTCTCACGTTTTAAGGGTTCCTCTCAATAAAAAATAACAAAATGCATGCCTGCGATTCTAGCTGTGGAGTGGTGGATTTTGAAGTCACTAGGATATCAGAAAATTTATGAATTGATATCTCAGAAAATCAGATATGATTGGTCAAAGTGATATTTTAAAAAGAATAACAACTAAAACTTAGTTGCATAATTGATAATATTTATTTCATATTACGTTTTATAGCTCTGACCACAAAACGTAAAATGAAATAATATGAACTTAATTTGAATATTTATGTACTTCATTCGAAGATTTTTCAAAACAAATTAACATTTATAAAACATTACGTTTAGTGACGTGCAAAAAAGGCTTATTTGGGTGAGCTTAATTTAAATTAATATTTTTTATTTATATACCATAGCAAAAATATCCTATATATTTGTTGATACAGATGAGATATTGTTATAGTACCTATCCCCTATTATTTAAATATAATATGTTTTCGTTTAAATATAATATGTACTAATAGCGGATATCGTAACCTAATGTTATGGTTCGTTAAGATAAGCTTGATCATCGTAGTAATTACATCGTAAATGGCGCTCTACCAACTTACAACATTATTAATCTAAGATGACGTGTGTGTCGTGAGTGATCATACGAGAATAGCGTATTACTATATATCGCTACTTTGAATGATTTAATATATTGATAAAATTATAATAATGATTGATAATTATAATAATGATTTTGAATGATTGAATATGCAATCTACCTGATGGTAAGTGGACACTGCCGCCCACTTACCATCAGCACCAATTACATCTGTAATCAAACCCATATAAGATCAGAGTCTTACCTGAGGTTAGACACAAAAAGCTACGCCGGAGGACTAAGTTGGAACGCCTCGGGTAAGTATTTAC
>MOOZ01000343.1:114799-125679 GCA_002930495.1 Cecropterus lyciades
GCAATTGAAAATAACGTGATAGACACGTTATCATAACACGCGGCAGCTTAAGCTAGGTACATGAAACTTGGTCCACTTATACAATTTACACAATCAGAACATAATGACATCAATGGTGATCCATTCTTCAATATTGAAATCCAGGAAATTTGTGATGACCACTGTTACTCTAACTATACAAGAGAATTTATTCGTTTTAGTTGAAGTACAAGTTTATAACTACCAATTACCATTATGACGTATATATAACTAGCTGCGCAGTTTCACCCGCTAAATACATATGAAAAATAAAACAAACATAGCGCGATGTTATATAGCGTATATATAGCCTCAATAAATGAACCATTCAACACAATATTTTTTTCAATTTTAAACAATAGTTACTGAGATTAACGCGTTTAACCAAACAAACTCTTCAGCTTTATATTATAAAATTTATAAAGTATAAAATATAGATATAGATTATATTTTATATATCTTCTATACATACTAAAGGACTTGTCCTGTCTGATAGATTTATCATGAAATAGCCTAAACTACGAAACCTAGAAATATGTAATTTTGAAGAACGAAATTCCAACTAAGGAGAAATTTCTTATTTTAAGAACATAAGAGACTTAAAAGGGATGTTGAAAGTGAGAATGTTGCAAACTTTGCTAAAATCCGTTAATAAATAATCTATTAAAATCCGGCAACTTAAAATAAACTATTAAACTTAGTAATTAGCTATAATTATATTTACACTATGGAATTTAAGAAATTCAAATTAGGAATGATGATTATAGATGCCTTTTTTACGCTTTCATTGTTAAAATGCATTCTTCTTTTTTATTTCTGGCCTATATTTCCGAATGGCAGCTCAAGGTAAAAAACCACAAACGATAACCAAAGCCAATGAATCGCTGGCATTCGGTGGAACCAACAAAAAAGGCTAGAGACCAATGAAGGATGCAGGTAGGTGAGCACCGACATTCTTTGAGTTATCCATTGATGACACAAATGTCAAACAGTGCCTTTAGTACGAGCTTGTCACGCTTGTTACGTTACGAAACGATCACCGTTTATGCTTTTGTATATACCAGTTGCCCATTGATTTAAACAGGCGAACGGAAACGTTGGTCATTTTGATTTTGGTTTAACGTAAAATGTAGAGTAATAGTAAAGAAAAAAAATAAACTAATTGAAACGTTGTTGTCGATTGTCGTATGACGTTATTATGATATAAAAATATTGATATTTGTCTTCGGATAAAACATATATTAACATTTTAATAATGAATAGTTACTTTATAATATAGTTGACACAAAACAATGGACATGTTTCTTTCAAAATTGATAACATAATTTTGTCATTTAATTGTTCCTAATTCGATTTAATTTTACATTTACAATGTTAGTTAATTTAATTTGCCTCCAATCACATTGTAGATAATTTATGATGTACAGAAATATCATATATAAGAAACATTTATATTATAGTTATTTCTGCCAACCGACAGATATCTTATCGATTATATATTCCGTGCCTATTTTTCATTCACTGTTCATAGTGTTCATATACTCGTACTTCTCAGTATCCTACGTCAATGCCAATATGATTTATAGATTACATATAAACAAGCACACTAAGGGTGATCGTCCATTGGTTTTTTACCTGACTGCGTCAAAAGGAGGGTACTGTTTTTCGAGCTTGTATGTATTTAATATATTTGTATGTACGGCGTGATAGACTGTAACATATGACATATCATTGGAATAACATAACATATGACATATCATTGGGATACCTTAGTACTCTCAGTGACAAAGGTGATATTTTTATAATATGGTGTTTTCGAACAAAAAAAAGGGGGAAGGGAAGGGAAGGAAAGACAGCACTTAACACTGCTGTTATAAAGCAGAAATAGAGCAAAAAATCTCAGAAAACGTGAATAAAAAAATTAAGACCAGCTTTTATAAACTTAAGACTTTATATAAGATAAAGTCAGCCCTATATTGGAGCCTAAATTAAGTGTTAACTTAGAGCACATTCAAAGAGTACAGAATGCTTGTATCCGATTCTATTATGATGTTCCTAGGCGAGAAAGGCATACTAAACATGAGTGCGAGAAGGAACCTACATTATGCTTGTACAGTACATAGAGTCATCTGGAAAAGAAGCCCGAATAGTTATTTGAGAAAATGGTCTGGGTTAAAGACCTCACCCAAAAAACTCTCGACTGAACGCAATTGACCACCTTAAAATCCCAAGACATAAGTCTGCTAGGGGTGTTTCAGGTTTACAGCAGCGAGGATTTGGAATGATCTGCCTCTAGGAATCAAAATGAGTTCAGAATGCTCCAAAAGAAAATACAAAGCGGCACTCTTAATTTGCAATACATACAACTTAAGACATTCTTCTAACATAATGCGTATATAAAGGAATAGCAGATATCACATAACCCCTTACTCTCACACATATACACCATAAAGTGTGTGAATGTGTGTGTATAAACACACACATACACACACACGTACATACAGAGTTCACACAAAGCAGAAGTTCCAGCGGCCGGCAATCCTGAAATCCCGCATAATACCAAAGGGATCATGAGGGCGACTGAAAAACAATGCTTCTCGGGACCTTGGTCAAGAGTTAGCAAAGCTGAGTCGTCTTTGCTATTTACTTATTATTTTATAAAATGTATTTCTTCTGTGTTCTTTAGTCTAGGGCAATGAACATTATTATTATATGGCGCTGGTGCTTCCTGAGTCGAACCACTAAGGTTTCCATCATTTTCAATTGGCTACTATTGCTTGAGCGGTAGTTGTTTAAGCCTGCGTCGTGCACCTTTATTTTATTCAAAAAATTGTCAACAATTGATTGTTTAAGCATATGTATAAACATATCAGCTACTTAATAATAGCCGAGGACTTTGACGGCATATCTGCCAGTTGCGTTAACCACTACTTAATCGTTAAAGCTATCAGTTTCTCAAGCGATAGTTGCCAATGGACGGTCAGCTTTAATCTGAAAATTCCTCCCAACACGCATTTGGAGTTTATGATTTACGAGATCAAAAATGTATTTAACTGGAATCGTAGTTGAATCAACAACCATTCGGTATTTCCTTGGGATTATTTGCAGTCAAACATACCGATATCACGATAAACGTGGTATTTAGCACGTTTGTTGTAACAACTGAATGACACGTGTGAACGATGTGAGCTCATAATTTGAACACATAGCAAACAATGAATGTACAACCAATATTTTTACGACTGCGTCAGAAGGAGGGTGATGTTTTGAGTGTATGTAGGTATGTATGTTTGTATGTAAGTATGTCAATTTTTTTGGCACGCTACAGCCCAAACGGCTTGATGGATTGTGAATATGACATATTATAATAATCATCTCAGTTTGCAATTCCTTTGGGAAGTTTGTTAATAAAGAAACTAATCATTTTTTAAATTATGTTTATAATCAAAATTTGTTTTGAATACAATCAATTACTCTCAGTGGCATGATCTTACCGAGGTTCTAATCAGTGATTCAGATAGTATTGTGACAAAGCAATTTGCGCCAGTACCTTTATTAAAACGTATTTAGGTATATACAATCACAGTAATACTAACAAACATATTGTCTTTTACGCTTGTGTTAACAAAAAACTTGCATGTAAACCTAAATTTAATCAAACTAGGCTGATTGTATATTGAAATATCACCCTTTCATTGAAGACTGCACCACCTGCGTTCCAATAGACGTATTCTCATGAAACGTACATTCTAATACGATAATAAATATATGTTGCACAGTGTAAATATAGAAGACTTAATGAAAAATAAGCATATTACAATTTGATAAGATCATACTCACATTTTTGAGAGTTTCTTGAAGAGCACGGTTATAAAAACTTTAGTTCTTTTCGATGTCTAATATGATCGATCGATGGGTTGTCGCTTTTTGATTCGCTAGAGGTTAGACTACGTTTTACAAACATTCGTCCGGTCTCTTTCGTTCTCTTTATGCTATGTTTATCTTCTTCGCTGCTATATAGAAGTAACATTAAAAACAGATCCACTGCGTACAAATATGTAAATATGTATTTGTTACGGTGTAAATGGGCATATCTTATATAAATTACGTATCACGTTTATTGTCCGCGGTAAACTCTTAAACTACTGAACCGATTTCAATGAAATTTGCACACCGTATGCAGTTTGATCCAACTTGAAAGATAGGACAGCTTATCTTAATATATATAAATTACGTGTCACGTTATTTTTCCGCTATGGACTTAAACTACTAGATATATATGTAGGTATATCGTACAGATATGTAACCGCAAACATGTCGTAATCAGTTGGGTGGTATTGCTGTTAGATGCTTTTAGGGTTTCGTACCCAAAGGGTAAAACCCATTTTTACCCTTTGGGTATTACACTATTACTAAGACTCCGTTGTCCGTCTGTTCATCTGTCTGTTTGTTTGTCACCAAGCTGTATCTCATGAACCGTGATAGGCAGTTGAAATTTTCATAGAGGATGTATTTCAGTTGCCGCTATGACAACATACTAATAGCAGAATAAAATAAATATTTAAGGGGGCTTCCATACAACAAATGTGATTTTTTGCTCGATATTAATAACGGCAACAGGTAGATGCTATAAATATTCACAGAATGTATAGTTCTACAGTCATTTTAAAAATAAATAATGCAATTAAAATAAAATAAATGTTTAAGGGGGGCTCCCGTACAATAAACGTGATTTTTTGCCTTTTTTATAGAATATGGTACGGAACAAGAGGAGGCATTCATTTAAAAAGAGTGTTTGACATATAAACAGTTAAGTATATTATATGTTGGTTTATCTCAGGTTGGATATGTAGAAAATGTATACAATTTGCTGCCGGATAATAACACTACATCAAATATTGTATATAAAAAAATATTGAACAATTAAATTAAACATAATAAATCATAATAATCTTTTTAATATTCACTTTAAAGGTAATACGCCAAGATTTTATATAATAGAGCATACATGTTTTGCCAAATTGGCATGCAAATAGTTACACATTTACTTATATACGTAGTAAAAACATAACCCTCCTTTTCGCAGTTGGTTAATAAACCCTAACATTTACTACAAACAACACCCAAAATTATTTAACGCCCAACGAAGTGGGCACGGGTCTGCTAGTAAGTATATAATTCATATGGGATGGACCTATACACAGGCAATAAAACCACAAAACTTGGAACATATTGTACTTCGTAGTAAACTTATTTACAATTAATCACTGTTGGGTAATCCTTGAAATAATCACAATATAAATACATAATAATTTGGAGCTAGGGATTAATATCCTTATTAACAAAGATCTCTCGAAACATTATTAAGTAGTAAACATCATGACATAGGATAAATTTGGAATAGATTTTTTTTTTTCCACAGCACTTGGAAAGCAGTGGAAATCAATTAGGTATTACAATGAGTTATGCATTTAAATTTATGTCTATTTTCAAACAGCCCTATTTTTATTCTACTCGCCTTTAACTCAAAGATAATGTGACCTCAGTCAACCCCAAGGTATAAGACCGGAAATTCCTGTCTGGTGAGACCCGTCGGTCTGAGAACAAAACGTTTTGATTAACCTAAGAGCCTTATACGTCGCGCACATTGGACATCTAAGAATTTAGTTGACAAACTTAACTTACAGGACTAGGTAACAAGCGTGTTATACCGGTGTATATCGGTGTCATACCGGTGAAACATTTTTTTTATAGTATGAAAGTAGCGAAGCATGCAGTCCATCTGATGGTAAGTGGCTACTGCCACCCATGTACATCTGTAATCAACCCTAGGTAAGATCAAAGTCTCACCTAAGGTTAGCCACAGATCCTCTGAGGACTAAGATGGAATGCCACGGAAAAGTATGTCTCCCTTACCACACCCTTCAGAACAGAACATAACNGAGATCTACCACCTTCAAAATGATCATATGTAGAGATTTGAACCCAACTAGACCTGGAAATGGAAATAATCACAGGATGGAGATTGGGAATAACAAATTTATGTGAAAATGTTATTTATACACGGAATGTAGTTCAGTCCAAATCAATTCAAGACTTTCCACTATTAGCTAAAATCTGAGATAGGAAATAATGTTCGCTATGACTAGATACAATAAAAACGAAAGTTTAATGCAGTACATTATACATATTTACAAAAAAGATAGTTCGGGGTTCAGGTAATAAGCAATAATAGAATTTTCTATATTTAGAATTTTAGTCTGTTTAAAGAAGACATTCTTGAAATCTCATGAATTAAAACTACTAAATAAATTTAAAGATTTAAATGAATTGAAATATGTTTATGGCCTGAATCTTATGGTAACATTTAGTAAGTATTTATTTTATTTCACTAAAATTCATCTACTCTTTTAAAAAATATTAGGTACTATTTAAAATTAGGTAACGTTGTTAACCTAACGTGTGTAACCCAGAAGGTTGAAACTGTGGACCTAGTATAAATACATCCAATTTATTATTTGTCATAGATATCTTGCCGGGATGCGATATCCATTTTTATACATCATCTATCCACCAGCCCTTTGAACGGCTGCCAGCCCTGAACACTGCTGAACATTTACAGTGTGTTTAGATATCAATTTAAATTACAAATACAGTATTGATACTGGAAATTCCAGCGATTTCACCGACCTTTGAAAGATTTGTGCTAAAATGGTCGACCTTTAATTTGCGATAAAATGTCGCATGAAGTTATTATCGCTTAACAGACCTCACACATGCCAAAAAATAGCATAAGAACTTTTCTGTTACTTTAAATGCCAAAAAACAAACTATCAGTTTTTTTTATGATACTCCACTCAAGTTATCAGTTGAGAAGTAATAGTATAGTTCAGAATCCCTGCTTTAGCAAAGGCCAGATAAAAAAATATCAACAACAATACCTTTCAGAGACGATGTGATTATTTTATGACATTGAATTAGCAAACAATTATGTAATTTATCTGATGGTAAGTGGCCACTGCCGCTCATGGACATCTGTAATCAACCCCAGATAAAATCAGAGGATGGCCATAGATGCTTTGCTACATTTCTACCCATGATGCACAAATAGGTCTGGCAGCGGTGCCTCCGGAGTCGAATGATAAAAGGTTCTTACACTTTCAAACTGCATATTTTTTCAATATACATTTTCTAAGTGCAAATTTGGCTATATCCTGGTAAGGGGCTGCACGGGTCATACTATATAAAATATTTCCTTGTATCGGCGTCCGACTCAGAAGAGACGCTTAAACATAGCTCATGGAACATACCGATGTTATCAATATTGTTCAAACGGCTTGCACCTGAATGGAAATATTACACTTTTTTCTTACCGTTGAACGTTATAATTTATTTATTTATTTAAAATGTTGCACCAAAAAGGAACACACGAACAATAATAGGTATAGGTTGTGTACCTTAATTATAGACGCAAACATCAATGCATAGAGGACAATAAATATAAAAATTAGGCAATTTAACGAATAATACGATCTATTAAAAATACGCTTGGTATAAAATGTGTAGTTGATAGAAGCAACAAGGTGTAGAAATGACCATGACCAGATTTCACTAAATTACCAACTTCTTATAAATGAATTGCCTGTAAACGACGACTTCGCACATTACCTACAGACGAATAATCAACAAATAAAATTGAAATTGTAAAGAAATGTATTGAACTTGAATTTAGTACCATCAGTGAGAGACGCATTACAGAGTATGCTGCTGTTCTGGAGGCCTTCAGTAAAGCTGGTTGCAGACTAAAACTATACTTTGCCGAAGCTAAGATCAAACAGTTGTCAGTTTACTTAAGCTTAAATAGTAGATGTTATGTTTTATGCATTCCAGTATTTAAGAAACCAAACTTAGGATGGAAAAGTTGATACGAGATACGGGGGGCGTTAAGTTTAACCCGCGTAGGTGTGCAGGCAGTATAACACTTAATCCGTAGTTATATAACTTACTTAGGTATCTCTTTTGAACTTACTTGAGGTTATAATAAACATAATTATAAACTTCGTAAAATAAACAACATTATTACTTGACATTTGTCAGCTAATTTACATATACGGTTATGATCTGTATGGTTTAAAACAATGCAAAAAAACGACAGTTAATCCATCGGCATTTTATGCATTTCTAAATGTTGCAAGGGAATTAAACCCATTCAAAAATTCACGGTGAAACAGGTTACTTTTTTACCCCGAATAACTTAGAGTAAAAATCGTACACGGGGCTCATAAAAATATGCGTGTCATGGTGAAATTAATAGGTTGAATGCACGCACGACGCACGCACGCAGTGAACGCACTCTGGCTGGGTCATCGACCGCTCGACCCCATGCATTGCTCGAGATGTTCCGATGTTAATCGATATTAATTATGCCGACCAGCATTGCACCGGGTTCGCAAAACAATTTGACATTTTTAATTCTCATTTAATTGATTTAAATTACTAATTTAATGCATTATTGGAATATTATATTTTTGTATTTATCTATGCATTGTTAAGCTCATGCATTCATGCCCTCTGAAGTATGTATTTTTAACGAGCATGCAGTCCACCTAGCCCCGGATCTTCAATTTTCTTTTTAGGGGAGGCAATAACTGAAAACCCGCTAAAATTTATATTTACCATACAGTTTGCAAAATTGTCCGTTTAAATTTTCCGCCCTCTGAACTTGCTGCCCGGGGCATAGGCCGCGGCTTGCCCTTCCCTAGATCCGGCACTGAGTCCACCTGATAGTGGTCACTTTCGCCCTGTGGCCATTAGTAATCAACTTCATATAAAACAAAGGTTCTACTTGAAATCAATCACAAATTCGTTACTACTCCCTTACGCTTTCTACACTCATAGCCTTTGTCCTTTAGGGGTAACAATGCATCTTTGGCCAACCTCAGATCAGATTAATCATATCTGGGATAGATTATAGATGTCCATAAACGGTAGAGGCCACTTATCATCACGTGGACTGCGCGCTCGTTGTGATAAAGGAAATAAACGTTCATCGACTAATTTTATACTAATGTAAGTGGTCTACGATACTTCAGTTGTAAAGCATTCACTGTAAATTTAATTATTAAGACTAAAATAGAATTGTTACAATATTAATTACAACAGTTATTAGAAATAATATAGCGTACAACAGTGTTCTTAAAATTGGGTCGCGACCCCTTGGGGTTCGCCTAGTCTCCAATAAGGGGGCCGCGAAGACTTAATAAAAAGGAAAATATATAAACATATATAAATTTCAAAAACATATTTTTTTTTACTAAAATGTTATAATATGAGGAGAGGATACTAAGACGAAGAGAGATAGATACTATATTATGTATTCACATATTTTACCACTCCAAATCCAACCAACAATCATAAAACAATGCAGTACAAAAATATATTATAACATAAAATTAAATATAAATTACAAACACCGGGTCATGCCACGAAAAAGTTTAAATCCCTCACAACAAGGCATAGAACACTCGAGAGCAATTTATTCTGGTTTGTCTCAAGTAAATGCATAGAACACTTTTAAGGAGTTGAACTAACGGGTTACGAAAATACACATATATTTGGGACAAAATAAAGTACGATAACTAAGCTTGGTTTTAATTTTACACTTGTTTATTAGCCTATCGCTTCTTAAAAATAAAAATGTCGCAATATTTTGTCGGCTGGTATCGCATTCAACAGATCAGGTACAAAACAGTAATCACTTACAATTACTATCGAACAGTTAGCTGTTAAACTATCGTGATAAATACTCGTGTGATTGTTCTGGTTCCCATTATAATTAATAGCCATTTGAATATATGGGTCGAACTAAACTAGTTTCTGTCATTGACGTCTAACGCTCTATTACTTAACGAGTAACATGTTTGTCATTGGAATGTTTTGTTCCGTATACGTCCTATAGACATTTCGTCATCAATCCATTATTTCTTTACCGCTCGAGCACGAATCTTTTCTCACAATGAGAGAGGTTTAAGTCATAATTAGGGGTGGCTATAAAAGGTAGAAAAAAATGCGTAGTTTCAAAATAAAGTACAATATTTTTCTTAATTTTTGATATAAAGGCGTGATTATGATATTATAGATAAAGTATTAGAATAAAGTATTGTATACTTTATTATATAATACGGGTGGCAACTCTAGCCCTAGACAACCGCGCTAATTAAGTGCGAGAGGATAGAGTTCGTAAACCTTTGAGATTTTTTGATTAATCATGAATTAATAATCATATATGATTCGCTGTTGTTCGTAGATATTAGTGTTTCATCTTGTTTTATGTTTGTAGTTCACTGTAAATGAATAATTTGTAACAGTTGCATAGAAGCGAGTACCACGCCATGTAACCACGAAAAATTTTATATTATCTCTCACATACATTAACTTAATAATTCAGTTAAATATAATACTGCCCATTCACATTCCAAGGATGTAAGACCCTGGAATGCTGTTAAATAAAATAAAGCGAAGTAAAACTTACAGCGTCGGTGGTGTGACCACAAACACGAAATGTCGGCGTACTCAACCCATCGGGATGGAACTGATATCTGCGATGGGCGACGGTCGATCACTGAGTTAGACCGCGACTGATCTGGAAAAAGAAACAATTTTAATTGTAGATTCCTCAAGTTTCAATATACAGATAAAATTCAATTCAATAACCAGGAAAAAATAAACTTCGATATAAGAGCTTAAATATTCATTTTAAGTTGATTTAATTATTTATTTCAAAGAGAATTTATAACTATTCTAGTCATAAATATATATACTAGCTGAGCTCGCGATTTCACCCGCGTTTAAAAGAAATGTAA
>MOOZ01000343.1:212846-240137 GCA_002930495.1 Cecropterus lyciades
AATTTTTCAAATCGGACCAGTAGTTCCTGAGATTAGCGCGTTCAAACAAACAAACAAACAAACTCTTGAGCTTTATAATATTAGTATAGATTAAAATATAGTGTAACTCGCTTGAATTTAATGGCTCATCTATAAATATTATTTTTGACTTTTTAAATGGTTACTCTCTAATCTTTATAGTGTTAGGAGATTTTTAAATTTTTAATTTAATTTTATGATTGTGTAGAATAAAATAGGCGTAAAAATGGCGTTTTTAAAGTAATCAGACCTATTTTCTTTGTGACCCGCATCTTCAATACATTTCTTGCTTTCTAAAACACGTAAATTCATCAAATTCATCATTTAAATAAATTGGCAAACTATGATATTAATAAGCTTTGCAAAACGAACCAGCATGATGCCTTCTGTGTGAACTTTTAACATTAGTTATCCATAATTAATTCTAATTAAGCAACATAAAACTGATGTAAGATGAACCTTTACCTTGAAACGATCAACTTATTCCTAAATGAATGATATATATATAAACATTGGCGGAAACATATTGATATGCCACTACAAAATTACCTCTATTGGTATAAAGATCAATATTAGGGCTACCATTGGTCTGGCTTGCTTAGGATTTGTCCTAGTTCCAAGAGCATCAAATATGGTTTTTAAAGCTATATAATATTTCGAAAGAAGTCGGGGCTAATAACATGTTGTTTTCAAATACGTAAATAATATTATTACATACATCACATGGGAAGTGTTTAAATTTCGGACACATATTATTGTGAGCTACAGTTTAATTTATTCTTATCAGACAAAAGTGAATAACGAACATTTTTGACGTAATAAAATTGAGTAAAATTTACAATACAAAGTACTTTATAACGAATGCCAAATTATTGTTGCCATGTAAGCCAAACAGCGTGTAATTAAATAACACTAACCGAAAGAGACCGTGTAAAATGCAAAAGTATGTTACTTTATTGTATTGTGTTTGACTTTACGCATAACTTAAAGTATTTACGACGTACACACGAATATATACATAATACAACGCGGACAATCCGCCTGGCTGTTCGCCAATTGGGAACCCTAAGAATGAAGGCAGCGACCGACGACGTTTATTTCGTAGGGGGCACCTTCAAACGCAGCCGTTGACCGTGGTCAGGGACACGACCGTGACCCAACGTGCGCCATTCCATTGCGTTTGCTTTGTAACATCGGTAAATTCACTAGCTAGCAGAAAATATTTGCGCACATATTACGCTATAAGCAGGGATGTTATGGCGCTCCGTAACTGTAACCGTATCCTATATAAAAGTCTCGGTTAATTTTGAATATGTTAATAGCATTTAAAATTGATTAGGTAGCTATAATAATAACTGATATAACTGATAGTATTTTTTGAAGGTGGTAGAACTCTTTGTGGTTCGACTCCGGGAGCACCACCGCCACACCTATTTCTGTCTCATAACAGCAATGTTATGCGCTACTGTGTTCTGGCCTGAAGGGTCGAGGCATTCCATCTTAGTCCTCAGGGGTTGCAACGCATCTGTGGCTAACCTTAGGTGAGACTTTGATCTTACCTAAGGTTGATTACCGATGTCCATGGGCGGCAGTAGCCACTTACCATCAGGTGGGCTGCATGCTCGTTTACTACTTCCATACTATAAAAAAAAGCAAATGAAAACATAGAAATAAAACAAAATTATTGCCTATTTGTATTTTACGGTTAAAACTATCCAAAACTAACGGATAAATCGAAGTAATAACATATTCGTAACCGTATCCGAAACTGGCATAATATTATTACTTTATCCGTATCCTTATCCAGATCCGAAATTTCATATCCATTACATCCCTGGTCAGAAGTAGGTAATAACTTTAAAATGGGTCATTTTAAGAAAATAATAGCAGCGTGTGACGGCTGAACAATCAACATGTTTTCTCTTTATACGACATCAGAAGGAGGGTAATGTTTTAAACTTCCCAAAGAAAAGAGGCTATCTATCCGTCACGTATGTAATTTTATTTTCTTTCGAACGTATGTGGGCGGAGATAAAGAAACCATTACATTTACCACCTTGTTCAACACCTTATAAAATGTTATTTCTTCTTTGATATATTCTTTTTTTATTTCCGCCGCTTTTGTCTCGTCGAGGACCGAAATCACTATCTTGCAATCTCTCTGTTGCAATTGCGTGAGAGTTCTTACTAGAACTCTCACGTAGTACTTTACCATTACGCATTTTAGTACCACAAGCGGTAGCCTTAGTCTACTAAGGCTACCGCAGTCGGCGTTATTTTGCAAAAACACTTTTTAAATAACTTAACACAAGTACCTACGCGTGAAACTCGGATCACACCAACTAAAAACTTTGTACAGTCTGTTGAACTTTCCTTCAAAATTTATTTAATTATTGTACCTACTATTATAATGCCTTCGTAGATGCTATACTTCTAACCTAATAAGGGACCTTGGCATTTCATTCTTGTTTTTTTGCAAGTATCCCTTTTGGGATCTTGAAGACTGAGCGACGATATAATATTGAATTCGGCCACGCCGGAACATTCGGAACGATAGATATTATTTCTTATTATAAAAAATTGCATTGTTTATATTTACAAAATATAATCCGTGGAATTAGAATAATGGCGTAAGTAATACAACCTGTATAAATCAATATAAAAGGGAATTGATGTACTCATTTTTGAATAATCATCGCAGAACTTAATCTACTAAAACTAAAACAGTTAAAAGTGGATAATAAGTATCATTATAAGTATAATTTACACACCAACTCAGAAGTGAATTTTTAATATTGAAAGACGTTAGTACTAAAAGTGTTAAATGGATAAATGTAATCATGTTAAAGGGGTTAATTGTTTGTACTATTTATTAACCGACTCCAAAATAACTCCGACTAAAGTGTGTTATTAAAATCACATTTTTATACACAGACACATTTTTATCGTCAAGATCCAGTGAAATATGTTAAGTTGAGCGTCGATTTCGGGACTATGTATTAAGCTAGCATTTATTTTAATTATTTTTTACTTTTACTGCGGCATAGTCGATTGTATTTTTGATAAAAAAAATATTTTAGTCAGCGCGTACGAACTCGCAGGTAAAAGGCGCAAAAGCTAGCCTAATAACAGGTTCAATAGACGAAAATAATTATACCTACCTACAATTGTAATAATTTGAGAAACATAATTGAAACGCCAATAAAGAAATCATGTTGATAGAATACCGAAATTAAAATGTCAATCTCATCTTGCTCCTAAAATATTAATTGTTTACTAAAATAACAAAGCAAATAAAAAACCACAATGCTTTTTAACAAACTACAAACTCGCTTTTACTTGGCAAATCATGAATAGATACAGCGTATTTTCCAATAACATTTTTTGCATATTGTTTGTCCATACTTTGATTTAAAGTACATAGCAGATATATAGGTACTTACTTATCGGCCCTTTACAACATTCGCCTAAAATTCTCGGGTAGTCGTTCTCGCACGGTCAGTTTGACCAAAGTCGGCCAAACCGGATCGTTTGAAGCTAACTTCTGGTTAATCATCTTTCCAACCAGTTTTCAATATGACATTGAATTTCAAAATATAACGTTACTGGCATTTGTCCTCTCAATGTAACCTCGCCCATTCTGATCTCGATTAGCGTTTAGTTCGCATATATTTTTAATTTTCATCCGCATTACAAATAAAACCTAGCTATTAACGTGTTCTTGTGAATAAATAAATTAAAGTTTCTGTCTGTAGGTGCTAATTTAAGTATTATCTAATTCGAACAAATTTTCACACAATAATATAGCCAGTTTACAAAAAATACAACTTTCATAAAAAATAGAGGTTTCTCCTTTATCGACTATCAGCGAAAAAACACGACTGGAAAGCATGTTTCAAACAAATATAATTACGACTGTTTATTTTTATTTTACCATCTTAGTACTTTATTAAAGCGCGCTGGTACTAAAAGATTTAATAAGATCTGTTGTAACAAACTCTACATAACCATACGAATAATATATTTACAGTTTTCGGACACATTTGACAAAACTATTGACCATCTTTTGGTCACCATCTTAATGTTTAAAGTCTTATTTATCCCGCTAGAATGACCACCAATCATAACTTTGCCTACGTACCATTTGAAATTCCCACCATCACGCCAGATATGAACAAATCGTACGTACGCATTGAAACTACGAACAGAAAAAAATCTATACTAGGTACTAATATTATAAAGCTGAAGAGTTTGTTTGGTTGAAGGCATCAATCTCAGGAATTACTGGTCAAATTGAAAAAATATTTTTGTATCGAATAGTCCATTTATTGAGGAGGGCTATAGGCTATTTAACATCATACTGTTTGTTTATTTCTTTTTTCTTATGTAATTATGGTGAAGCCGCGGGGCACAGCTAGTAAATGATAATTGAAGCTAAGAAAATATAATAAGCGTTATAAGAAATTAAAAGTACTTAATTGTAGCACATTAGGTAACTTGTAAGACAAAGTACTTCCTACGTATAAACAAGAGAAAAACTAGTCAATCAAGTATTATATAGTCATCATTAAATTGACGGCTATTGTAAACAACCAAGGTTTATTACTAGTTACGTACCTGTGTTTTTCTTTGTAGAATTAACATTACTGTCATACGTGGACAGTTGTTTCATGAGAATGCGCCATAATTTGTCCACTTAATGAAACTTAGATCATATTTATTGATTCAAAAATTCCTTTCTTAGAGAAGTATCTTCGTACTTTATAATTACAAAAAAAAAATTATAAAGTAGCGCACGAGCATGCGCCACTTGATGGCAAATAAGGTGTATTTGCCATGAACATGATGAAAGAAAAAAGATAAACCCGCAGTTTCTTTGCTGGATCATCTCAGTTGAAGTTGTATTGCGATTCGGTGGTACTTTAAAAGAACAATCTTGTAATTGACAATTTTCAAGTGCATCCTACGGTCTTTACAAAGTAAAGACGTTTTATTTCCAGATAGGATTAAACTCCTACCCAAGATCAACCTCAAATATAATCCTACTTACCTCTCAGAGTACTTCAAACGTTCAAGCCTCGTATAAGTCTTTACTTTATCACACTCTTCAATATCAAATTCAACAGCGCATAACGCAGTTGTAATATAAGGCAATGCACGAAAGATTTCAAAATCTTTATGAAATCATATTTACGTAATTAAATTAGTGTTTACAGGGCCAGATTTAGAGGAGCACATTCGGGGCTACAGCACCGGCGTCTTAAAATTTAAAAACCCCCAACGCTATGAAGGTGGTAGAACTCTTTGTGGTTCGACTCTGAAAGCATCACCGCCATACCTATTTCGTCTGCTGTGTTCCAGTCTGAAGGGTGTGGTAAGGGAGATATACTTTTCCGAGGCATTCCATCTTAGTCCTCAGGGGTAACACATCTGTGGCTAACCTTAGGTGAGACTTTGATCTTACCTAGGGTTGATTACAGATGTCCATGGGCGGCAGTAGCCACTTACAATCAGGTAGACTGCATGCTCGTTTACTAATTTCATACTATTAAAAAGATACGTGTATGTGAGCAAACATTTAAAAAGTAAAAAATAATATATAGATATTATTTTTCTCATCTATAGGATGAGCCATCAAATTCGAGCGAGTTAAACCTATATTTTAGTTATAGAAATATAACATTTGCTCGTTAAAATGCCCTTTTATTTGATATCCCTTTTGTGAATATTTAACGACATTTGATTTTTCAGCACCACTTTCATCTTCAATACCTAATAAATGGCTGAACCGATTTTGACAAAACATATTTAAGAACCAGCAGCCGGAAACCTTCTTTCTAACAAAAAAAAAAAACCACATCCATATCGTCTCACCCATTTAGGAGCTACATGTCCACAGACACAGATATCACACAGTTATATGTTACAGACGCACAGACAGACAGAAGACATACAAATAACACCTCTTTTTTGCATTGAGGGTTAAAAAGGGAGACGCTAGACTTCGTTAAAAAAATCTTTCAAATTCAGACTTGTTAACACTAGTAAACATTTTTTTCTTTATATTTGTTTCACTGTTTTAGTTTTACTTTCACTACTTTGTACTAAAATGACTATAAGTATTGTTCTTAAATATTAACAGAAATGATTCATCTATTAATATAAATTCTTAATTACCATTCTTGTTTTCGATTATATTTATGTTTGTTAAATGCTGAAATAATCTATTTGCTTTCACAGTGCATTATTTATTGTAAAACTCGAGTAAAAAAATGTTTACTTTTTTGGAAAATAATTGTGGTAGGGCGAGGCTGCCATTCTTTGTTGCCCGAAGCCTCCAGACCTCTACATCCAGCCCTATGTGTTCGTCACGCTATAATTTTATTTTGATCATATATAATTCACATATAAAATGGACATAAATGTCTAGCAGCTAAAAAGAAAACAACAAAGCCATTTTTTTATTTTTATTACATACATCAAATAATATCAATGTAAAAGTTTGGTCACAAATAGATAAGACGACTGTATTATAACTATCACACAGTTATATGTTACATACATATAATATTTTAATAGATATACATACATTTGACATCAAATTTGAGAATAATTGTATCTGAATTATAATTAAAATACCGACGTACGGAATGCTGTTAATTTTCCTTTTATAACATAGAACAGCTTGCCCCAAGTCACAACCCTTACAATATTATATAATTACATCGTCCAAACATAGATATCATCGGTATTGCAAACGAAGACCGCAAGATAGTCAAAGGTAAATTGCCTGAGCAGTGTCACTTCAAACAAATCCTGTAGTTAGCAAAATAAAAACCGTAATATATTATAAAACATACGTGTGTAATCGCAGGACCACTTTCAAGACCGAACTCTCTTGATCTTCATTGCAAAATGACAATATAAGTCATATATGATTTAAAACAAGAATAATGAACAACACAAAAATATTAACAGGATTTCCACGAGTTCAGTATAAAGGTTATACAACCGGCCGCGCACTGTCCTATTTGCTCAAATCTCAATACCCGCAAAAAATATATATTATAAAGTCGTATAAAGAAGAAACAAGCAGAGAAAATGGCATAAAGCATTTATCGAATCTCCACAAAATCATTCGAAATTATCACTGCCCGTGCAATATCTTGCAAACCTTGCAGTCTTCGCTCAACCCATTACACTGTAAACAGTGAACCTAATTTAATATAGAAAGCATACAATACATCTATATAATGTTTACATGAAGTATATTTAAACAATTAATCGACCTTTACAGGAATTATATAGATAACAATAGCTCAATAACCAAATAGGCACACTAGTCCAATAATATCAAAAAAAATATATAACAAAAAATACAAGATTTAAGTCTAATGACTTATCAAAACTTGTCTTTTTTTGTAAAAGCCCTTTACAGAATTACAATTCATTATTACACTCAATATTACAACTCGTAAAGTAATTGTGCAATCTTTCAATAATAAAAGATGTGCGTTTATTTTGCACGATAATAGAAACGAGTGTATCTTATTATACATTACTAAATAATATTGGCTCCACATTCGTTCAAACCTTGGCTCAAATATTGGGCTGATGAGCTATGAGGCCAACATGATATTTGTAAAATAGATAAAAACATATTTGGCTTTAAAAATATTTGAGCCTAGCTATAAAATTTCAAAAGAATGTGGTTTGCAACTTGTAAATTTTGCTTTACAATGGATTAAGTCTTAATATGACCTAAATTTTGGTATGAGCTCTTGTAGGTGAACCATATTTAGTACTGACACTAACAAGTGACCGGAATGTGTCTCAAACAGTAGGTTACAAGCTAACAATGAAAAGATGCTCTTAAGGGTATACATTACAGAAACAAGACATTGTGACTATTTTTACAAATATGTATTAGCGCGGTTATACCAGATAAATAAGTGGCTGCATTGCAATGTATGTACTATGTATAGTTACTTTACACATTAAAAGATGGCACCATTATTACAAATAATGTATTAATATGCAATCACTACAAATTTAATCAAAGATACATTGAACACCCAATAATGACGATGAGCGATGACTCTAACATCAAAAATATTATCATAAATCTCATAAGAAATTTACAACATGCACAGATACACATTAGATATTTATACACTAATATGTAACATCAAACAGATAATTTATTCCTCTAATACCATCAAGAGTATAACCATTGTGACCATATACAAATTCAGTGCAATTTAAGTTTTCCATATGACAAGACAGCGCAGGCCCTGGGGCAGAGCAATAAGCGCTCGCTCTAAGCGCCAGGTGTCAAGAGGCGACAAAAAGCCAAATACAAAAAACAAGTTCCAACAGAAAATAAACTCTTGATGATCCAAAACCGAAACACGAGAACGACATAAGGCCTTGGAAGACAACCTGGCACTACCCTGGCTCAGGGCTAGAAGCAGGCGCTGCACGAACACAGAAAAGAAGAATAATTAATACATATCTCACAGTATATATAGCAGATACTTAAAGAGGTAAGATTTACGTACGACTTACCCTCAATTAACTAAAACATAATGTTGTCATGACTGAATTAATAATATATGTACTGAATCGTATATACTGTATCAGCGTTTTCCAAATGATGCGTCGCGACCCAGTACCAGGCCACAATATACCGGGTCGTAGCATTGTTTAATTGTATACAGTTAATCGTAAAAGCATGTTTAAGTAAATAAGTCTAATTTTTTTTTTTACATACGAGATCCCTCGTTTTTAAGTAATTGTGACTTAGCCAGTTTTTCTAACATTAATACAATTGTTTTATAGACATTGAAAATTGTTTTATCCTCCATAAATCTTATTGGGTCACAAACAGACGAACTCATAACCGGACCACGGCATACAAAATTTAGGGAAACAATGGTGCTTAAAAATATTAAAAATCTACAAACATATTTTAGGTTTCTATCAGTAAAAGATGTCATTGTTCTAGCTAAAATTAAAGAACAAAATTATCGTCAACATTTACATAAGAATATTACAACAAAGTATAATTACACAATAAAAACACTTTGTACTCTAGTAATGTTAGATACATTGCAACGGATATGGTTATAAAGCATTGTATCTTTATTATAAACTATTAATAGATAGCAATTAATACTTTAGCTTCTGTTTTGTTCATATGAAATGAATTTAAATGATGCAAAAATAGAGCTCGGGACAAATCACTCTTAATTACTTAGATTATCCACATATTATAGGATAGACTCTAATAGGGAGATCCCTATTAGAATCTTTTAAACTTACACATATCTTAATAGATTTGGGATTGACAGTATGTACTTATTCACTTGTCTGAATTCTCGTTCTTGAATCAATTCGCTCACGTCAAGTTTCAGATCAATAATTTGTGATACTAAAAAATAGTTTTATAAACTAGATACAAATTACTTAAAAAACATAATAAATCATGCCTCCACGTCAACAATAAACAGTTTTGCCACAGAACCGCATCTACAACTCTTAATCTTTACCATCACACTTCATTCGTTGATTCATAATTTCGTATTCATAAAACCACAAATTAATCAGTCATTTTTTTTAAACTAGCGAACATATAAACTCCATCGAAGTGCCAATAATGTTTTCCAAACAACATTATAATTTACATTTAAAATAAACAATAATAAATAATTACTCAAAATCAAAATGAAATTCAATAAATGAAATGTTGTTTTTTCCACAAATTAGTAACTAACTGCATCTATAATAATTAGATGCAGGAAATGAGCAGTCAATCTGATGGAAAGTGCCAACTGCGGTCCATGGACGCCTTATTAACTCTACATAGGATTTGAGTTCTTTAGGTCGGCCACAGCTGTGTTGCTATCCCTGAAAACCAAGTTGGAAGGCCTCGTAAGTGTTTTACCTTCAACACACATTTTAAACCAAAACCCAGGCCAAAGCAGCAGTTAACACTGTCTTGTTGGGTAGGAACAGACGTGGCGATGGAGCCTTTATAGTCGAGCTACGAAGTTTCTATCACTCTTAATTACTAACCGGCTTTAGTTTACGTTCATAGTTTATATGTCCGTAAGCTTGTGTACAATAATCGTACGTTACATTGCAATCGATCGTCTCAGTCAAAATTCTTACCTGATATAGTTTTCGAAACCACAGTATAATCTACGAGTTACCCTGCTAACAGTACAACTTGTCTCGTCCTGATACAAGTATTGTCAATTGATAATCATAATCACTATTATACAGTCTGTCATAAATTCGCCGAATACTCCTTCACATCGTTGCTTTATCCACTTCTCTGACACAAACAAGTTAATTAGAATATAGAAAACCATTTATCAATATAACGTTGTCGATTTTACTTTCTAGAGTTATATAAACGCTAGCAACTACTAAAAGAATTAAACTAATTAATGATCGAAACAAAACAGTAAATGTAAATTTTCTAGAAATAAAAAATACTTGAAGCCATTCAATCATTTCCAATTATGAACTTACGGTAAACAATTAGGTCTATTATACAGAATAGACCTAAGAGAGTTACATAACTCTTGCGATTCAATGGTGTATAAAATTAAACTGACGCATATGAATGTTTATATTTATACAACAAGATTCATTTTATTGTAAAGTTCTAGATTTGTGTACCATGTCATACAGCCTGAAAGGTGATTTGAGATGCCACGAATATACTCAAAAGAAAGTCAACATCTAAGCGGCAACAATGGTTGGATAAAGATTGGCACGTGCATTAATAATCTGTATTGTCTATAGCAGGAGAAAATGCCGGGAATATTTATTGTATAACTTTAAATAATAGCTTGTTTACAATCTCGTTCAGTCAAGTGCAAGAACAAAATGACACCGCTAAGATCATTTGCAGAGTACTTCGTGATTCACTATCATTTAATACCAACGCAGCATGGCTGATGATATTTTAAGACGTAAATATTGAGTACTTTCAACGTAGTAATATAGAAACTGATGCCAAATTTCATAAACTCGATTTCATTATGAAAGTAATATGGAGTATTTGTATGTGGTTAGAGAGAAAGAGAGAACTTTATAATTATTTTCTGTTAGCCGATTACCTTTAAATATACGATATAAAATCCCGGATATACTTTAAATGAATACTCATATAAATAATTTTGAAAGTCAAGGATCAAAATCAATATAATGTATCACATAGAAATAGGATTAACAACATTTAATGGAGTTTATTGACAGAATTTTAACAATATATGTTATTTACACATTACATGAATTATAGATGTATTATCTATATGTAATAATATTTTTGGCACTACCATTTATATACATACAAGCATTCTCAATGATAATATATATTTAATGAAATACACAGTGAATGAACTAGAGATGCTTAATGAAATTATCATAACTGAATTTTTAAATATATTTTTAATGGAATATCAATTGAAGAGGTAGGTATGTAAATTATAATTAATGATTATGTACCATAATACATAAACTACAACATCATGTTATAATAAAATATTATGTTATGTGAGCTATCGTTTATTTTTACCTGAAAATTAGTAAATTGTGTAGTAATAAAGATTGCTAACTTCATGAAAACTGATCCAATGACTCCCGTCGCATTACATAATATCAAGTATGTGCTAATTTGTACGAAAAGAAAAATTAATTTGTATACAAATATTCCATTTGCCATCGTCTAAATTTTTAGGGTTCCTCACATTCGATAAAAAACGGAACCCTTAAAAGGAGACTGTCCCGTCTGTCTATGTGTCAGCCGACTCTCGGAATCTGTTGCATGAAAAATTTTACCTTACCCACAATTTGAAAACCCAATCACGGTGGTTTGATGGGAAAGTAAAAAAAACCCATTGGAGTGAGATTCGCATTTAAGCGGTATTTGCTTTATTTATCCTAATGGTCTGAAAAGCGGCTGCAAGGGTCACAACACTCAGGGACAGCATTTTGTCCACCACGTAACAAAAATAGACTATATCTGTGATACAATGAGTCAACGAAAAAAACGGTTGAAATACAAAGTTTTATTGTATTTCTACAGACGTCATCCTCCCCTAGGAATGCAAAAATCACTCTTTCTGAGACCAACTGCCCCTCCTCCCCGCTGGTGACTTACTTGATTTAATTTATGTATTAAATAGGCTCAATCGCCTCGGTCTACCCAGGTGAAAACTCTACCCAATCTCCTTAGATCTGCCACCGCTCATGGACATCTGTCCATAAGACTTAGTCGTCAGAAGCTTATGACTATCAATTAGTGACTCAAAAACAGTTCACATGCTCGAAATCTCTTCGAAATTTAGTAACATGTCTCTCTTTCCTGTATGTATACTACATATCAATACTATTTTTTAGCAGATTATAACAAACAACAAACATACATCTATCATCATCCTACTTTAAATATGTAGAGTCCATATAATGACGCCTTGGAGCAAAATGAATGATATACAGACGGACGGACGAAGAGTACTAAAATATAAGAGTTCCGTTTTATATATTTTTTTGTAAAAATGTTTATTTTCTATATATCCTGGTGTTTATGTATTTTGTTAATGTTTATGACCAGAATCAAAAATCTGTTTCAATATTTCATTACTTTAACTACTTTCAGTACTTTAACGTTTATTTTTGTAAAATGTGTTGTGGTGTGCCTTTTCATTTTATCTTCGTTAGCTCATCTTGTCTCTTGCTGGGTCTCCTCTCAGAGTTCGAGGGGTTTAGGCCACTCGGTAGACTTCACAAGCCTTTGCGATGTTGGTCACAAGTCTCTTTGCCGTTATAGCAAGTAATTAATAATTCCCATAACGCACAAAGCTAAAAAATCAGCGGTGCACACTGGGATACGAACCTTGAAAACCCGAGAAGAATATATATTTTAATGGTCAAGCAATTTATAAGTCTAATAGACTTGCATTATTTAATACTTTTCCCCTACCATCAATAGACATTAGCACCATCAATAATCAACCTGTTGCGATATAAGTACCTTTTCTACGTATATTGACAGATATCCAAACTTGTGTCATATTGATTGAAGACTTAGACCAAATGTAACGCCAAAAGACCAAAAATATGTTTCTAAAGGAAATAAATTGTGAATGTGTGACTTTCATGGCATAGCGTTTGATGTCGTCATTTTAAAAAAATATGTAGATTCAAATATCTTGTATGGCATTTATGTAACTACGTAGGATTGTGTGCAACAAACTAATAATAATTTTTTATTACTTTCAAGTGACTTTGAATGTGTGTTTTAACGCACACAAGGTTTTTACTTCTACCCATACTATAAGGAAAATGTTTGAATCTGTGAATCCAGTACCTAAGAATTATTTTTATAATAAACGTATAAAATTCATATGCATGTTTGGACCTCCATTGAGCAATTTAGATAGGAATCAAATGACATCCCGCGTTGCACAATGTTCACCACGATTGCTTACCACGCGAGTGTCCCAGGTTCAATTCCGAGTTAGAGCTAAATTAAAATTTAATGGAATTGCCTGTCTGCCTTTTTATATAGCATTTTTATACTTGTCTTTGTGTTGAGTGTAAGTTTAGTACATTATATTTGGTTAATATCAATAATTTTATGATAATAAGCAGATTTAATAAAAAGTGCTAATTCTCCAAGGATTTTGTATTTATGTAACAAAGAATTTTTGTAATAACATTAAACTGTCTATTATCCCAGTATTAACTCATTTCACTTTTCTTGAAAGTACAGCTTCATAATTGATTGTTATAACTATTTTACAAAATTAAAAAATAATATGGCATAAAAGTATTAGGTATATAGTTAATAGGGTATTGGATCCCCTTAGTGCAGGGATCGGGTGGGACGCTGTAACTAAAAAAGATATTCCTGCTACAAATTATTCTTATGATACCATATTGCAACCTAATTAATACAAATACCAGCTCAATTACAACACATAAGATAAATTGGGGTAATATTGGTGCTAGTGTAAACTGTTATTTTAAAACTGCAGACTAATTTGTTCCATTTTATCATCTTATAATAATTCAAATGTTTTCAATTTTACAAATTATGTCACATTTAACTCGCATTTTTTTCATACTGGTTTACCCTAGTACAACATTACCCAAAATTACCTAAATTATAACACATTATCTCAAATCCTTATAAGTAATAACACAAACATCCATAAACCGAAAACATTTTTAGAACAACTACTTATACAATAAACTTACAGCAATTAGAAATCGCTATATAATTTTCACATTATAGTATTTCACTGTATCTTCCAATCATACGTAGGTTTAAATCTATAAATTGATGACACTGATATTTACAAAATGAATAGTACCAAGATTTGTAAGGTTAACAATATGAACTGAATAGTGCCTTTCATTTGATTATTGCAAATTCATTGATTATGATAATAATATTGTAATATTTAAAAAATCATTACTGTTTCAATACAAATCGAATATGTCACAAAACAATTTTTTTAATTCACTATATACCTTATTACATACAAATTGAGATACCAAATTTAGTTTTGTGGACCAAGTTATGACTCACAGGGCCAGCCACAATACATCACTGGAGAAAATGGATTTTTAGTTTTGACCTAAACCTTACCACAAAAACGTAGAACAGTAATCCCCCTTATAACGAGTCTTCATTTTACGCGATTTCAGTCCTTCGCATAACACGAATTCCCCCATATAACGCGGGGATTTTTGAAAATTTATAATGATTTGTACAGTTCATAACATGGTTTTTTCTTAATATGCATTCGATGAATACCGCCTTCAATGAGAAAAGTTAAACATAAATTATTTGAACATAACGCGTTATACGAGGCTCGTACAAGTGCGTTATACTCCTACAACGCGTTTTCCTATAACGCGGAACCAATCTACCGTGTTATAGGGGGGATGACTGTTTAGTGAAAAAAATAGCAGCTTAAGAATAAGAATGCAGATTCTGGCATATGATGCTGATCTAAGTTAATTGATTTCATTGTTTACCCAATAATCATTACCATCCATTCAATATATTATAATGAATAATATTTGGCAAGTTTCTATATTTAATGTTAAGGTTAATACAAAATATTAAGAAATTATTTTATCATTAAGACTTAATTTACTGAAAAAGTAACTTGTTTATTCATAAATCGTCAATCAGCATTGGAAATGTAAAGGTTTTTATGTAGATAAACATGTACGCTGCCTAAGGATTTCCTTTACAAACCATGTATATCCTTTTATGTGTAAGAAAACAATTATCCTTACAAAAATTAACTTTAGTTGTTATCCAAATACTATTTACATTATAACACCATAACAATAGAATAACGAAAAAATAAACAGACACTACTACAATTAAAAATTTATACTCGTTACAAAACTAACAGAGCATCACTTGCTCTGGCGTCAATAATCTTATTAAAAAACGATACAGGACAGTCAAGAATCACTGCAAACGTCCACAATTTAAAGAAGGAACTCAACAAATGTGCAAACAGCCATTAACACTCCAACAACGCACTATGCCTTTTCAACTGGTCAGTGCCATCGTTATCTGAATTTTTACGCTTACGTGTATCAAAACGTATTCCAGTTTCGTGAACTACCCTCTCGCTGTTTTTGATTGCGCTTATTATGTTTTCTCGTGACGGTGCTACTAGCTTTATTTCATCCACTGTCTCGCTCATGGGGGGCTCCACCAAGTGCATCACAATGCGTTCTAACCGCTTCGGATGTTCAACTGGCACATCATCAATAGTAACTACTTTATCATTTGGTTGCATATTCATGTCTACAATGACTGAATATTTCCTTTTCATTTCTTCCATCATTTTTTGTCCATATTCTGCTCCAATTACACTATTTATACAAACAAAACTCTGTACCTTCTTGGTTATCTTGTCGATTTCAAGAAAACCTCTTGTCCTCATGTATATAAAGTTCCCAGAACGAGACATCAATCTATAATAGGACTCACCAAACTCCTTGCTTTGGTCATACATCTGTCGGAGGACACAAATAACCCAACGGACATCTTCCTTATGCATAAATACAAAGGCCGATGTCCCTGTAACTTCCTCTATCATATAACCCACTGCGAGGGATATGCTTTGGTCACACTGTACTATTCTGCCATCTATAAGGTGTCTTGTCCAGTATTCAGAGTACGCTGAGGGAGGTAAGATTCGCGGCGGCAACGCATTTGAAACAACATGGACCATACCAATAAAAACAAAGTCATTGCCACTGGAGGAGAATGTTCTGTTTTGCCTCACCCTCTGCCTTCTAATCTGTTGTTCATCTTGTACACCATTAGCCGTGGCACGATCTGATCGCCTCAACATACCGTCAACACGACAACGCTCATAACGAGGGGGATCAGTACGCGCGCCCGCTCGCATGATTCTTATATAAAAGTTATGATGTTGGTTAAAGATGGTAGTCTCCTCTGAACCAACTTGCAACTCGGGTGGATAGATGTGTTTTTTCAGTATATCCTTGTCTTCAATGTGTATATAATTGTATATGTCTTGGCTCAGTAAATCTATATGGCAATAGCCCAGCTTCTCTTGGACGTTTGGCGATACGAGAAATATACGGCCGCGGCAAGTTATGCCCAGCATGAACCCACCGAAGAGATCAAATAACTTCATGACAGCAGGCGACCATGTCTCTAAATGGCTGCATTTGATCGAGTTTCCAAATACGTGCTCGTTGCGAAGCTTGTCCGCCGCTAACCTTAACGCACTAGTCTTATCCACCTTACGGCGGGAGTTTATTATATCGGAGAGTAAAGTAGAGATCTGAGCTATTTGAGAGTTGTACTGACTCCTACGTTGCTTCTCGGCCTTTATACGAGCCTCACGGTCGCTGGCTTTTGGTACCGGTATGTCGGGCGAGCGAGACTCCGAAGAAGATTCTCCGCCACTCGTTACTAAGTCGTACGGCGTGGAGGGTGGCGGTACAGCTATGGCCATACCGAAGTCCGGACTCGGCAGACCCACCTGGCCGACCGACACTGCGTGGACCGTGTACCGACCACCAGCTGCACCAGGAGTCGACATCATAGTAAACCTACCTCGTGTCGAACACGAATGTCCTTGTTCAGATGTCACTCATTACAATGAGCCCTATGAAATTATTCATCGGCATAAACACGGAACTATATTTCTTGTTTTCACACATTTCACTTAAATCCATTATATTGTATCATAAACAAACGAAAGAAAAACGTGTAGAATGTTTTATACACTTACTGCAAACACAAATAAACATTCACTAGGAAATAAACGCGCGTTTACCAATCCAACCGCACTGTCATACGAACAGCTGCAGTCAGACAAGCTAGAAGAATGCGACTTGATTGAACTATAGACAAATAAAGCAATGTGGTGTTGTCATCTCATCGATTGAATTTTAAAACATTTTACCTTTCCCCATAATTTTAGACTTCTCGAAGAATTATACATCGGATGACTTCAGTAATTTTATAATGTGTCTTTAAAACAAACCAACATAGAACTGTCCTCAAAATGTCAAAGCAATTCTTCCAAAATTAAATATTTTTGAGGTGATCGTAAAACAATTGTTTAAAAATAATAAGCCTGTCTATAACAAATCTGCAAGATAATGCTTTAGTTTGATAATTCGAATGGTAGGTGGTAGGTGTATGTTTGTATGTATTTTATACTTTCTTAACTCTTTTATGTTATTTGTCAGAATCGAAAATATATGCAAATTTCAGCCATTAATAGTAAATATGGGACCACCGTTTTTTATTTTTTAACATAACAAAGTTCAACATGTTTTAGTATTTTTAATTAAATTAAGAGGGTATTATAATTTTAAGTAACCATACATAATACAAGACCACTTTTAAGCTATAGATAAAAACTCTTTTTTCATAATAAAAAATAATTTTAAGAATAACAATTTGAAGTACAAAAAACAAACAGAAAAAAACTTAAAATTATTTCTGGAATTATAGTTACTTGAGTTTAAGCAACTTCATAAATAATTACACGAACTATTTTTTTTATTTTACAATATCACAATTTATGGGAGGTTGTTTAAGACAGGCAACATTTATGTAAACATTAAAAACCATCGACAATTTTTACTTTTACACCGAGGAAACAAAGATAACCATAAAACGATAATGTTTTAAATAATATTATATAAAATATTTTTAATAATTCAAGATTCGAGTACATGAGTACTTACCAAAATCTTTCATAAATTATATAAACGCAGTTTTAGTAACAGTGATGACAATTATCAATTAGAGCAAATATTTAATATTTTTAGGAGTGATAATCTGTTATCAATTAAATAATTATTTCATACATGTCTCATTATATTTTCGTATTACAAATTATAGAAAATGCTTAAAAAGTTTCTAAAAAATATAAAGTATCTAAATAAGTTGGGGTTTTCCGTTTGTATTTCTACAATAAGAATACAAATTGTTTCGAATATTTAAATCATAATTGAACCTTCCAAATCGAATGCTTACGTTATGTTACGTTGAATACGTTACGTTGAATCACAAATCATGAAGAGATCTTTTTCCATCAAATGTTTACAAGCTAACTTATAAACATGGAATAAATTGAAGACAAACAATATGGTATTTATTCTTCATTTAATCCCTTAAGCCACATCAAAACCTCAAAACGTATAATTTGCATTAATTATAAGCTGAAATATCTAGAATCCAGATAATCACATATATGTTACATTTTTGTACCTATGCATTTTATCCTAGTAGTTCATTATTTTCTACGAGAATGAGTTACCATAGATCCATTCATATGATAAAACTGGTTATTAGGTATTGGTGCTTGAAGAAATAGTTCTTCACCACCGATGTCTTTGGGGATTTAAACCTAGCAAAAATTACTTACTTTTTCGTAAAAATAAATACAAAATTAGCATTAGAAACAGTGAGCGTTACCGAGCTATTTCTGTTTTGAGAAAAGTAAAGCCTGTGGAATACGTTGTTCGATTTTCGAATACATTGAACAATGCTGTTACATACGTTTATTTTATTTATATTATTATTTAATGACATCAGTACTCTAGATGGTATGTAAAGTATGTACGTGTCTGTTAATGAAATTGGCTGGCCATGCAAAAGAAAAAACTTTTATTAAATATTTCAGTTGGTGATGCTTGTTGTTCGACTCAGGATAATTCCGACGGAGAGTGCACATTGGTTACAAATTGTGAGGTCGCATTAAGGTTAGTGATAATACATAAGAATATTAATTATGTTTATGTATATACAATTATAAAGGCGCGTTTATCAGCGCTAGCGTGTTGATACAGTGAAGTTATAGATGTGTCGAACTACGTACTTAATTACGTTTGATATATAGATTGCCAATAGGGATGCTCGCAGTCGTTCGTGCGCGTATCGATACGATATATACATCAGGTGATATATACAATATATACAGGCATCCTACTGGTGACAAAATAAAATGATCGAAATATTTATAACATCACATATATATAGCCGAGATTGTATACTTTCAACAATTTTTACGAAATAACACTTTTCCAATGTCGATTGTTGAGCTGACTCTACCGCATTCAATGCAAATAGAACAAAAGATGTCTTTACTTAATCTTTAACCGGGTTAACAGTACGCTATTGGGGGAACTCTTTCGCTTTATAAGGTACTGGTCGCAAATTAAGATTACAATATCAACTTAACTGCAGCCTCAATTCGAACTTAAACTTAAAACGATTTTACCGGTTTTACAATGGAAAGAGTTCACAGGAATTATTTGATCTACTCTTCCTCCAAAACAACATGATCGTTTGCACGCTCGGCGATAGGGCGTGCCACTGCCATTCCCTCGTCGGCACATGCTTATGGCAGAATTAAAAAAAGAACATTTAATGTATCAAAAGTTATAAAGCATTTATTTATTTTGGTAACAATTAATTTATTAATATACAATATAGTATATGCATTGCAAAAATGTATACAAATAAATTTATAACTGACTATTTTGGCTATAACGATTCCACATAAAATATGACAATATTCTGTCGCGAATTTACAACTGTGTAATTGTTTAAAAGAAAAAACATTATTTTCGTGAAATTGTAACGGTTTAGGCAACGTTCGCTTAGATCTCTCAGAAGCCATCCAATTTTGTGACCTTAATAATGGATTAATCACACAATCTATCTATATATATTTAGGTATATAAAAAACAAAGCATACTAATCATCGCAGTGCTTTAAATATTTAAGCTCGAACCATTAAATGTAGACAAATAAATCATTTTATAATGTCCATTTTGTTTACTCTGTTTATTTGACGTTGACATTCCACCCCTAAGGAGTTTAAATATGGATTTAATGTTTGTATTCATGCGTATTAAGATTTGGGCAACGGCTATGTTTATTAATATCTAATGGGTTACTTATTGGTGTATGCTAAAGAGCAACAAACATTCATCAATCCTCACAAACTTTCGCAATATTATTATATAGTAAATATGAATAATATTGAAGTTGTTGGGCTTTGTCTGCTTTGTAAATTAGTCAAACCTTTTTGATGTAAAAGCGCTAAAATCTTCTATCATGCGATAAATATATTTAATGATATTTTTAAATACACGGTTTTTGTTGAATACAATAGTATGTTATGTGTAAGTATAAGAATGAGGAGAGGAGGGTCGTAGCTGATTTATGATTACCTGGCGGTCGGTTAGGTATTATCTGTATTCTGTACCTTATAAAGAAATTTTCAAAGTTACTAAAGGTACCTTTAGCTCGGTTCATAATTAATGTTCCCATATCAGTTGCTACCAATTTTCTTGGAAAAGATGAATTGGTGGCAACAGTTATTTTGTTAAAATATTTCTAATATCAAGTTATATTTTTTTTATCGCGGCCGAAACCGTGAGCATAATCAGTTATCAATATAGTAAACTTATTTTAAAGATTAATTAAAGAAAAGTCAACGCATCCATTCAAAAGATGTGGCTTTGATGACAAAATGGAGATTATATGTTGCCCAAAAAAATTGGATTCAGATGATACGAGCTACCTACTTCCACCTACTTCAGGCGGTACCGGTCCACTACAAATCTATCATTCTGGTAAGTTTCTATCATTCTTTGGCTTTATTATCTTGTATAATGTTAATGTATTGGAAATAAATGTAGGAAGCATATTTTTTTTAAATGTCGGATGAGGAAGGAAAACAACCTATAATGGATAAATAAGTTTTAGGCTGGCTGCGATTAATTTTTTTCGTAATTTTATTTTACATATTGTGTTTTTACAATCATAACAATGAATTATATTATTTTGTGGGTAGTATTCGTACATTTCACTTGGGATATTCTATATCTCGTACGATACATACATGGACTAGATGATTCGACAAAATGACGTTCGTATACAAATAAGGTTATTATACCGTAAATCGATGTCACAACACTAATAATACGCGGGGAAATATCCAGTTTCAAAATCACTTCCCTACTTATTTCATCTCATGTCTCATTTATGTACCTACTCATTTTATTTTGCTGTTAGTTAATTGTTTACCTGTGTGCGAGTAGGACATATAAAATAATTTTTATGATGAAACAGATCATTTGGTATTCATGACGGTAGTAATATTAACAAATGATGAATTTTGGAATTAAAACTTAACGAATAATTTATTTCGCTATTTTGCTAATAAAACTAATTATTGACGTGCAAAGTTGATGTGCAAACCGGTTATATGAACTTTTATGTGAGCGTTATCGAGTTATTTCTGTTTCGAGTGAGGAAAACCAAAGTGTTTTTACATAGTTTGAGTTTGTTTTCGGATAGATTGAACGATGTTGTTACGTACATTATTTTTTTTTGTTATATTGTACTTAAACGAGATATTTGCTACAAATACATATAGTGAGTACCTTTGTACCGTTCATTCAGTTCATAATTTTTATGTGTTAACAAAAAAACTACCGTTATTATTAAATTGTTAAATTATTATTACAGTTGGTGATGCTTGCCGACCGACTAATAAAATATCCGATGGCAAATGTAAGTTGGTGACGGACTGTGAGGTTGCAATAAGGTTAGTGATAATACTATCAAATTAATATGCGTAGAAATATAAGTCGGATGTTGTAACGCGAAAATATTTTCATAAAGTTATAATTTTTTATCATTGTGTGCTGCCACTAACCTATGACCGTTCTATTGAATTCTCAATCTTGGAACTAGTCATTTACAAATATAGACAAAATTATTAAAGTGGAACTAATTAACTTAAAAATGGGACCTAATAAAAATGACATTATTTATATATTTCCTTGATTTCTAATAATTATATTATTCAAATTCATTGTACAGTACATAATACTTATACTTTTTTTTTTGCTTAAGCAAACAGTGAAAATACGAAAACTGAAATGTTCACTTTTTAAAATGTTTTTTATTTTTTATTTAAAATGTTTTTACGGTTTTGGCTTTAACGCCTTTCAAACTTATTACTATAACTTTATTATTCGCGGCCATCTTTTTTGAATCTTTTAAAAATGTTGGACAGTTTATAAATATACTAAATTTGTTTTTTTAAAGGTACATTAGACAAAGGGAACAACATCCATACTTCCGATGTGGCTTTGACTCTGAAGTCGAGATAGTATGTTGTCCAAATAATGTAAGAGAGACAACGAAACCTGCCACTAGAGCCACAACTCAAATTCCAATAGACCGTGCTGGTAAGTTTATATATAAACATATATATCATGATTCAATATCAATTCTATACAAAGTGAATTGTTGACACATTGAAAAATCTTAGACAATTAGCCTTGAATCAAGTGTTATTTTTGGAGACTGCCTTTTTTATAATATAGGGGAAGGAAGTGAGATTGCAGATTACATACGATCACCCATGGATATCTCTAATCAACCCCATGTAGTATATGGTTGGCTATAGACTCATTACTACTCTTTAGAACTAAGTTGGAACACTGTACAATTGTACTCACTTACCCTTCAAACACAGCAGCTCTTAGCATTTCTGTTGCCTTCAACATTGATGGCTAAAGAGAAGCACACAAGGTCCCACCATACATCTGTTTCCAGAAGTATTAAGAGGTTCCTTTAAACTTATACAAGTACCTAATTGAATTCTTCCAATACCAAATATAGTCCACACAATATAAGATTATAACAGTAGGTATGTTGAAAGAAAAGACTATATATTCATTCTTTTATAACTAAGCTTTTACTTATAATCATAACATTTGAATGCTGTGCAAAATAATTTTGATTTTTTATTAATAAATGCTCAATTTAATAACTTTGAAATAATTGTAAATTATTTCATTCCAACTATGTATGATCTAATATAGTAAAATTATGTTTATGATTAGAGATTCTCTTCAAAAATGTCTAAGTGAAGTGGTTAGTGTAAAGATACTAGGTATTACTTAAAACTGGCTATAACCTACCAAGTTTCTGAAATTTGCTCTCAATGTAGACTAAATAAGCGAGCCTCACAATTGTGGTATATGAGGTTCAAATCCCAGGCACAGACACAAAGTTCTTAATGTTATATATATATTAGAATGTGTGGAAATTTATTGCTCATGATGATAACGAAGTAGACTATATTTAAAATCTTGAATATGCTTGATATTAAACTGTTAATTTGTATATGGAAGTAGCAAACAAGCCTGCAGTCCACCTGATTGTAAGTGGTTACTGCCACCCATGGACTCCTGTAATCAACCCTAGGTAAGATAAAAGTCTCACCTAAGGTTAGCCACAGATGCGTCTACCCCTGAGGACTAAGATGGAATGCCTCGGATAAGTATGTCTCCCTTACTCCCTTCAAACCCCAGAACACAGCAGCACATAACACTGCTGTTATGAGGCAGAAATAGGTGTGGCGGTGGTGCTTCCGGAGTCGAACCACAAAGAGTTCTACCACCTTCAAAACATTATTATTACATATACCTATATTATTACAGTACTTTCAGGAACCAATGACTCGCCACGAATTTCTGATAAATGTAAGTAATTTGTTGTTTCTTCTATTAATATTTGTAAAAAATCACTGGTCTGCGTGAATACCCAAACAAATCAAAATTCAATAATTTTAAATTAAAGATATACATAATTTTATCCTTATTATATTATTTAGTTATATATTATTTTAACTTCATTCATATAAACGATAAATGCAAAAAGTATTGCTTAATTTTTGTTAGTTGTTGTTATTCATGCAAAGTGGCAAATGATAATTTGATATGAGCAATAGTATCTTAAAATGTACAGTACTATATATCTGAAAGATGGCCAGATGTGTCAAAGCTCCTCTTGAGCAAGAATGTCTTTGATAGTCCTCCTTAAACAGTTAATGCTGTTTTAAAATTATAAAAAAAAAGTTTGTTTTTAAATATTATGTAGATACTTATGACTACTCTAATTCTTAAGGAATATCAAAGGAAAAGATTTTTTCTTTTTTCCATATTAGTTATTTGACCAATGACCAATCATGAACATAAGTAATAGAGAAGACAAGTGGATAGTAGGTAGTTGTGATGTATTTTACCTACATGTACATCTAGGCTGATGTACTTGTTGTGTTTTGTAAAAGGTTTTAAAGTACATACTGTTTAAAGATGAATTCCTCAAAACACCATACCCTACAAAAGCAGAACACAATACTTGTTTCACTTAGGTTGTCTAGGATTTTCACCTCTTTAAATAAAAAATTGTATTGTATTTTTTACAAAAACAGTAAAAATACAAAACTGATGGTAAAATATAGAATATATTTTTTTCTAATGACATTTTTTTACAGAAAACCACTACATCATCTTTATGCAAAAATTCCATATAAATTACTGATATAAATAGCATATTTAGTGCGATGATAATTATTCAATACTAGTTACTATTATTGTACTATAATATCTAAGGCAACATCGAATCCTATCCCAAACCCAATATCACGTAAACTTAGGATAAAATTGGATTAAATTAAATAAAACATGTTTCTCCTAATCTATAACGGGATTATTACGTACGTACATACGATTACTTGGTGAGGGTAAAGACTAAGCTTAGTACATACATACATGCAACTTATATATAAAATTTGAATGTGATTTTTTCTTTTGTAGTTTGTAAAAAAATCGTTGACGTCACGCTACCACCGCTCAATGTACATATTATTGGAGGAGAGGATGCCTCACTCGGGGAATTTCCACACATGGTAAGCAAAATTTTATTAGATTTCTCAGAAATAATTTTATCAATAGCACTTCGTCAAAGAGCAACTGCACTCCAATTAATTACATGAGAAACATCATTAGCTAGCGAAGCACGAGTACTTGTGCTTCGCTACGGAACATAAAAATAGTCGCCACCTTTAACTAGTGCAAATTATTGAAATTAAAAGTTGCGTATAAGTTGATCGGGCAAGTAAGCTACATCCATGCAAAATTTAATGTAGATCGGACCAGTGGTTCTTGCTTGATTGAGTAACAAAGAGACACACGCTATCTCATTTTTATATATTAGTATAGATAGTTTAATAGATACTAATAAATTCTACTTTTTTCCACACATTGCCGGAAGAATGGACAGTAATTTATGATGCTGTAAGGTAAGTTGGGTAAAATCCGAGCTAGGGTAAAACCATACTCATATTAATTGGCTCCTCTCTCATAATTGGTAACATACGTCATCGTGGTGTACGATGTCGTCAGTAAAAATATGGCTCATTATGAATCCTACGTTTTTACCCCCAGATTTAATGAACATGCCATCTACCCAATAACTTAGTACATAGTTCAAAATTCAACCTCATATCTCAATAACCTTTCTTTAAAAGAATAATGTATTGGCAAAAACGTAAACAATTATTGTTCTGAGGAAACACGTACTAAGGCACAGACAGAATCTTGAAAAAATAAAAACTAATTGCTATTATTATTAAATTAATTATATTCTACCACAAAGGAATCCCGACAGGTAGCTATATATATTTATTTTTAATTTGAATATCGTACTGTCATTTAGGTACGTGACCAACGCATAATGACGTCAGTAACACATTACGAATAAACAGTTTACGATACGATAAAGTAGGAAATTCCCTAAAATGTATAACGACACCTTCATACTACTGCACAGATTTATTTATTTCTGCTTGGCACTAATAATAACAACTCAAAAACGCAATTTTACAAGGCCTCTTTTTTAAATTCATGAATGATTTTTGATTTGTGTCATTCATGCAAAGCAACTGCATATAATCTGCATTCGGTCAACAGTCAACAGAACCATTTTTTTTTATTTTGACAAGAAGAATAATGATTAACACCAGTTAAAATTATTTGCGTCCTTATCGTAGAAATTTGTATAAACACTCCAAATAAATAAATATAGTAACAAAAAATATAGATACAAATTTTTATCCCTTTGCAAAGTTCGAAGTTTATTGAGCCATTCCAATAAGATTCTCCTGATCATAAGTAGGGTGGAGTTGTGCATTTTTTTAAGTAGAATCTAATACCCCATTTAGGAATGATACTATAATGCTCAACGTTACGATATTAATATGTCGAATGATTTGAGATTGATGGGAGGGGGGATGTTATGGGGCTCCGTAACCGTAACTGAAACTATCCGACAAAATCTTTTCGTAACTGTATTCCGATATAAAGTTGATTAGGTAACAGGTGATAATAATAAGTTTGATAGTTTTTTTAAGATTGATTTTCCTTAAGTTTGATTAGGTAACTATAATAATAACTGTTATGACCGATTGTCATACCAAATGATAACATTTAACCTAACCAAATTAATATGTATTTGTGTTTTACGTTTAAAATTCCTGAATCATATAGTATCCGTAACGGAAGGTATCCGAAAGTAACGGATAAACCGAAATAATTGCATATTTAACCGTATCGGAAATCAGTACGATATTATTATACGGATATAGCCGTATCCCTGGTCTGGAATCAATAGATTCCGGTCCGGGCACTATTTTTACAGTGTTGACAGTAGTGAATTTTCCTTTAAAACTGGTGGTTTTACTCCTTCATATAATGGCAAAATAATGATTTTAATGGCTAGTGGATTTTTTTAGCGGTTTAAAAAAAATAGTTTCAATTGCTATAGCTGTGGTCACTCAGCCACTAAGTCACTTACAT
>MOOZ01000343.1:284282-313069 GCA_002930495.1 Cecropterus lyciades
TAAAAAGCTCCCTAACATAATACACAGTTAAATTATACACATCTATTTGAATATGCCCAATAATAGAGCTAGGTACACTACGATTTTCTAACAAGTGCGTAAACTTTACACACACATTCTTTCACACAAATCACAACGTGTTATAACCTTGTATTTGTAACTGTAGTTGCAGAGTATGTATTTTACAAATACTATGTCATTTTGTATGTCACATTTGTAGGAGTGGGTATAATATACTAATTTTCTTGTAATATCAGTTTGACCTGCGTGTAAACTGATGCATTATCTAGGAACATGTATTAAAAAATCGTATGTTTGCGTATTTTCATAAAATTGTAATAAAAGTAAATTTAATAGTAATACCTATGAGAAGTTTGTAATAGTAAATAAATAAGGTAAATTTTCTTTTTTATTAGATAAATACTAATATAACAAATCCTGCAAAAATTGTCACGGGTAAGAGCGAGACAACCTCGACACAAGTATTATTATTACTTTCTGGGGCTGTCTCAAAACTTGTGTTTTTGTGAAAAAGTGAAATTACTTTTATTTTATTTATTTATTATTTTTCTATTGAAATTCCTTTTTGTCATCCATGAACTATCGTAGACCTATGTCATAGACACACAAGTGTACAAACACCTGACACAAACACCTGACCTGATGCACCACGCTCTGAACAGAAAACTATATTTACTACGTAAGTGTAGATCTCTTAGATGACGTCTCTGGTCTGGGATAGATCCCCTTGTTTTACCCTTGTGACCAACTAACATTTTTAGGAGGATTACAACTAATTTCAATGTCCGGAAACGTAACTGTATTAATGTAAAAAAAACGGTTAACTGCGCAACACAAGAGATTCCATATAGAATATAATTAAATAACTTCTAAAGTTTTTTAACCCAAAATCTCTTTAAATATGTTTTATGGTTAACTGTAAACAAATAAACAATGCTACGACCAGGTCATTTGGGAAACGCTGCTCTACATAGCAGATCGACATTGGTCGATATACGAGTATATTTGAGAAACTATTTTATGTAGTTATATTTTATATGCTGAGCGCCTTCTTAGAATACAAATGTCAAAAAGGAAAACCAAACGCAAAAGGCGATGGTAGGGTGTCCGTGTATAACTTACCGTATATTGTTAAATTTCCTCTCATTTGGATTTTGTAGAAATTGGGCTGTAAAATAATCAGAAATATGAGATTTAAATATGCACCAACTAAAAATATATCAATGGCACTTACAGCGCAATAGCAATACTTATTTCGGAATTGTTCAAAATCTTCCACATTAATTTTATTAGGAAACAGAATTGTATCGAAGATGTTTTTCTTTTTTAATAGACTTGTAATTTATTATCTATCAGTCGTATAAACCACTACAGATGAACCGTATTAGCTATTTTTAATACTATATGAAAAACATTAAATTCTAGTATTTTAGTACTTCTTACATATAAAACGGATATATTTTCACTTACATATTCCATCACGAAGTGGTCCGAAGCAATCTTCGCGGAGCAATCTGAATTGTATATCAAGGTAATGTTCTATGTCTTTATATCCGCCTTCTACTATATTAGGTCGCAGGTATGGACGAGAGCCTACTAAGTCATTTATCTGCGGTAGAACACTAAGCTGACGAAAGTCCTCCGGCGGTTCAGTATCATCAACATTAGGTACCTTCTTTGGTTTTACAATCTGCAAGAAATTATTATAAAAACGAAATTACATAACCACTTATTATCGGCCTTTTGAAGGCCTCACCTAATGGAGGTTTTTGCAATAGGTGTTGATTTACACAGGAAGATGCTGCTCCCTATCTGTTTTGCCCTAAGTCGCTCCTACGACATCCACAGGAAGGGATTCGAGTGGTTCTATTCAAAACGGATACCACACAATACCCACTTTCATCGATTTTAAATAGATCCTACAACCCTCTTTATTTTTCACAATTGGCTGAGGTACCTACTGGAGCGTACTCCACCTCATTACTAGAATGCGCGTTGTTGGAGGCATTTGGCTCTAAATATATACACAATTTAATTATCTTATTATTATTCTTCTCTTCGTTCTTCGACTCCTATTAGTATAGATTATTTATTTACGTTTACGACTGAATGAAAAGTATAATAGTTGTTTATAAATAATAACTTAACACTGGTGTACAAATTTATAACCGATTTTACATTATCTTTTACGACTTCATTGCAATTTAATGTAAATACGGCACTGTCACTTGAGAAGAGAATCCCTCAATTAGACATGTTTAAATAGCTTGAAGGTGGCCAAAAATTATCATTAATCATCATACACCCATCATCATACAGACATTATCATCAATACAAAGACTTAAGGATTTTAATACCTTGTAGCATTTTCGGTGGATTAAGTTCAATAAAAAATGTTTAGGAAGTCGTCCTTTACCTTGCTTTCTTCTTCCTGAGTTATCAATTTCTTGCGTATAAGTTCAAGTTTAGCAGCGAGCTCCCGCGATAAATTAAAATCGTGTCTTTGTGTTAGTCCTTCTAAACAACATTTTGAAGCACCCTCAATTAAAGACCTGCACTTGTATATCGCAATTGAGGGGATCGTCTTCATGATATAATCACAAAATGTTATGAAATTCTCCCAAAACTCTTCTGGTTTTCCCCAATACATGCTATTTAAGGAGCGCCTTTCGGTGTATGGCAAGTCCATTAAATAGTTACGTAAATTAGTAATGAATTGCGAATTACAAATATCTAAGAACAAATTACACTTGAGTTGTTCAAACGAAGAACTGCTTACTGTTGATAATATTTTCATAATTAGCACGTATAAATCTGGTCGTTCGAAGGGCGACTGTAGAAGTTCTAGGAAAGCTTCCCTCCTGCCATTGATAGCTGCTATAATATGTTTGCTATCAGACTCCGACAATTCTAGTAAAAATTTGAACCCAACGTGTTTTCTTCCGAGACCTGGCTTACGAGAATCTACGAAATCTCCATCAGAACAGACCAAGTTTTGCTGTGACATACTTTTCATCGGTCTGTTGTTTGTATTATTGTTATTATTATTTCTTTGATTGTAATGTCCAGGAGTATGTACTTGGTGTCCTGTGTTTCGTTCTTGTTTTCTTTGAATATATTGCGTATTCTCATTTCTTAGAAAATTTCTTTGAAAAGCGTTTGTATTTCCAGCTGAAAAATTATAATGTAGAAAAATTTAACTTATGTTATATTAAAAAATATTTATCTATTAAACATGTTATTATAGTAGAAGGCTATAGAGAGACATGCAATCAAATCGATAAAAAAATAGTTGCAGTTGATTTATTTTGAGCAGTCGGATTTGTTTTTATGATCATGTATTAATTTAATGCTTTTTATGAGTTTTTGTCAAAATAGCATTGTTATATATAATTTTAAAGGTCTATTTACTGGCTTTAATTTGATACCCATATTGTCATGGTCTAGTCCTCCCCCCTCTCACCTTTTTTCTATTTTCAGGCGCCATTTTCAAAAATTATATAGCCTATGTCTCTCTGCAAACTGAGATGATTCCAATGATATGCCATTTGTCACAATCCGTCAAGCCGTTTGGGCTGTAGCTCGCCGTAGAAATGGATACACATACAAACATACATATATACAATACATGGTATAAATTATCTAGCTTCTGCATCTAAGCGTAGTAAATATATTGTAGATCATTACAAAATCATTTAAAAAATCTGAATCTACTATTTTAAAAGCTTAAAGAATTATAATGATTTTTCTTGGATAACACATTTTTACAACGCTCCTCACTGGTGAGGTACTTTCGTAAAGCAGGCGGGGCACTTTCGTACACCATGAGGTCGATTCATATAGGGTAATCAAAAAACAACTAAACTTGCTAACTTAAAATAAAGACAAATAATATTGAAAGTTATCTTAAAACTAACTTATTAATACATAGCTTTCCTAAATATTTCTTTGAAAAAAATCATAACCTCTTCGTAATTTTAGCATTGTCGATGCTAAAATTGGTACGACTCAAGGTTGTCTGGAAGTCTCTCTAAAGTCGGAATCAGTCTTTAAGATATCTTTGTAATTATCCTTTGACTGTAGGTAAGCAATTAAACATTTCTAAGATTGGACACTAAGAGTTATCCGTCGGACATTATTCATTGCAAATTTTAAAAGTTTTGACAATCTAGCTGAATTTGAGCGTGCTTGAGGATCAGAGAGGATCTTGGCGATGTCACTGAAATACACTTTGTTGATATCTTCCACGACTGATAAAACAAAAGACCAAGATCCCGGTTTTTTTTTTCGAAACTTTCAGTTCCCTTGGTAAATAAAAGTCAAGGACATTTCATACGTGTTATATTATACTATAGATGATGTCTTTGGAAACCTCAGTAAAATAAAACAGTTAACTTTGATATTGTTTGATTTCACATCAATCACCTCGTATCAAAAATATTGAAATTTAATATTTTTGCGGTAGTTTGCGTAAACACGTTCTAAGGCGAGCATTTGCAGGCGTATAAATGTGCCCTCTGTAACATTGTCCGAATGTGCCCCAGTCCTTGCTTAAAATTAAATTACAACTGTGTGTAAATTTGAATTTTGAAACCTAAAATAAACAATGTTAACACGAATTCGTTATCTATTATTTTATCAATTACATTAATAATTCTCCTGCGATGGTAAATTTGCCGCAACAGACTATCGCTAAAACAACAAATACTAAAAAAAAAGTTGAAATAAATTAATATTAAAATATTTTTTAATAATATGCTTTTATTTCAAAGCACGGAAAAAAATCTATAGTAATCTAACCCATCGTTTTGTTGCATTGTTGTATGTCATATCATATAAAAGCTTATCTCGAGATTTTCCAGGTAAGATTTATTCAGATCTAGGAGTGTGATTTCCAGATTTATTCTCGTTAAAATTAAGCCCTTTCATTTGACATCCATATAAGGTTTGTGGTGCAAAAATATGTAATCCGCCATTTTGTTGCGTCGGCCATTTTGGATTACCAACAATATTGATTATATATTATCGCATTGTCATAAAAACTATAAGTGTATTCCAAATTTTAAGCAAGCTCAAGCGGACACTGATAAGAGGGTTAAAGTCGGCTTGCAAGATTTGATCTAAATATACGTACAAAAAAAAACCATGGCAAGTTAAATCAAAGCTTTTCTATACAATCATATAAATAAAATTGAAGTGTCTGTTTGTAATATCAATATAACAGCTTTTTACCAAATACATATGGAAGTATATACGATACTGATAACAAAACATCAATTACTAAAATTTTTATTCTGTCTGTCTGTCTATCTGTTTGTTCCGGGTAATCTCTGAAACCGCTGGACCGATTTTGACGGGACTTTTACTGTTGGATAGCTAATGTTATAAGTAGTTACTACTTCTATTTAAAAAAGTGTAATTAGGGTTTCGCACAAAAAATTAAAACCTAAGAAACCGCGCGCGCTCTACGCGTACGAAGCGACCGTCATATGTGTAACTGTGTCAAGTTTCATTATTTAAACGCGGGTATAACAGCGGGGCTCAGCTTGTCATAAATAAAAAAGGAGGTCCCTATACAAGGAAAGGGTATTTTTCGGCTTAACTATTGAACCTTAATACGTAGAATCTTAATAATAATGCATGTACTTCTATGATTATAATAAATACTATAAAAGTATATAGTATTCAACGTTTCATGGTGGTACGGAATCTTTTGTGTGAGATTTTGCCTCGCACTTGGCCCTGAGATGGCCTTGGCTTTGAGTTAGCCCTGGAGAACATGTGATTTCCTCAGAACAACTTTAATTTAATACTTACCATTAGTATTCGGTCGTTGTTGGCGCCAGTTTTCATGAGAAGCCGGTTGTGCTGATCGACCCCTACGAGGCCTCTGTGTGGCTTGATTATTTCCCGCATGGTTACGGGGTTCATAATTCCTTGCAATATTTCTCCCAGGCCTCGTACCAGCATTTGGCCTCCAAGGCCGGTTTTGTGAGGGCCCTTAAACAGATTTTTGAAGTTGTGAAAGGTCAATACGCTTCCAGGTCCCCTGTGAGAATTTATACAGGCAGTGTTCGCAAGTGGATCGTAGTAGTATCATAATCTTGCTTTAAGGTACTCTCGTATGTACCTAAAAGCAAATATGGCAGACTGCAAGCGAAATTACATAACTACATTTGGAAAAAATTGAGTCTTTGTGCTGAATCAAATCGCGGTGCTACGTTTTATTCAACCTGATGTTGAAATGAACCCCCACACTTGCAGGACTCCGGGATCTCCATAGGAACACAAACGGAGTCCTTTGAGTGCATTGCCCCATCGGGCACTACCCAGATGAGCGACTGTGCCCACCGCGCCATCTGGTTTTTACGACGGTATGCGACCACACTTACCGCCGTCCTTCCCGGGGTTGCTTGACTGGACGGTTCGATCTCCCATTTTTGCAGCCTGCAACCCCGGAAGCCCCTTTTTGTTCTCCTCTTACAACAGGCTGGGGATACCGTAGCCCTATTCTAATCCCGGAACTACAGGGACACGCCTAGTGGTGTGAAGTTCAATCTTATGCATACATTTGTATGTTTTTGTAGTTATGTGCGAAATAGAAATTTATTATCACATACTGAATGATGAACCGGAGGCGTAGTGCCCCGGAGTCTGAGAAGGTCGTACCTCTTATGACGCTTGTATCCGCCAGGAAAACTGGGACACATAATTTAGTAAATTTTTTACGGACCGTTACGCGGCAGCCCCTGATTATCTTTTTAAATAAAACACTGACTGTCACTACGCAGGAGTTTATTAGCTTTCACAAAAAAACTGTCCCTCACTTTTCTTTTAAACAAATTTTAATGTAACATGGACGCGGATTAAATGCAACTGCCCGCCACATGTTTGCAAGCAGTTTTATATTTATTAAAAAGATGAGGTCGGCAGCCTATTAAGCAGCTAAATAATATTGAATATAACAGGACGACAAAAGACGTACGACGTTTGTGGAATATGGTCAATTTCTAATACATAATTTACGTCTATTATATCAGTTTATACCATAATTTTTAATTTTGAAAATTAAATGCATTGTTTTTATTAATTTAATATAAAAAGTATGTATTTCTGGGTCCTAAAGCCAAGTTATAAACAATATATTCGAAATAATTGCGAATCGTTTTGTAAAGTGGCTTTTACGTAGTGGTAACATACCTTTTTTTTATATAATATTGGAGTAGCAAACGAGCATGCAGTCCACCTGATGGTAAGTGGGAACAATCGCCAAGGGACATTTGTAACCAACCCTAGATAAAAACAGTCTTACTTGTAAACAAGGCATTCTCCAAAAATATGCTGCTACCAATTGTCTGAACAGTGGCCTTAGTACGAATTTATTGCCTTTCCTCAACACGATCACCGTTACATTTATGTCCATAAATTGTAAAGATGAAATGGGCGAAATCGTAAACGGTGAACTTTTTGAAAAAATGTTATTCGTATTAAGGACAACATGGCTATATCATGCATGAAAGATGTCTTTATCAATAAATCTGTGGCGTGGCGTAGGGGAGTAGAGGTGGCGATGCGCCCGGGCGGCACGTTTTGAGGGGCGGCGAAATTTTTTTTTTGTAATATATAGGTAACTGGTATTTTTTGTAGAAAATTCAATTTCAAAATAAGTGGGTGGTGAATTCAAGTTCTACGCCACTGCAATAAATATAATACATATATTAAATGTCAGTAATGCCCCTTATAACACGGTACTCTTATAACGCGTTCTTATATTACACCATTTCAGTCCCACGTATAACACGGGTATTCCCCCATATAACGTGGGGATTTTGCGAGAAATTTATAATGATATGTACTGTACATAACAGATTTTTTATTAATATGCATTCGATTTAAAGATAAAAGTTTAACGTAAATCGTAAGTAACGCGTTATACGGGATTCATACAAGCGCCTTATACGAGAATACTCCTACAGCGCGTTTTCCTGTAACGCGGAACCAATTTATCGTATTGTACATTAATATTTACCCGGTTCTTCATTATCTACAATATTGGATTCCATTGTAGACGACGTCCATGCGGAGTTGCGATGAACTGATAAGATACTGAAAAAAAAGAATACATAGTGAATAATACGCGTTAATAATCGACGATTAGGGTTTAGGACTAAATTATTTGTTGGCAATCTATGATTGTCAGCTGTTTATGCGGCAACGAAAATAATGTCTTCCTAGAAATAAGAGAAGCGCAAATAATGTAGTTAATTAAATAGGTACCTGCTATTAGCGGATCCTCCATGGAGTTCCATATAATACTGTGACTAATAATCATAACTATTTATTTACCACAATCTTAGTTTACATTTGTTTTTTTTTTCATTATCTTAGAATGGCCGACCATTGAGAACGTCGTGACAACTTGATCAATTATTGTTTTTAAAGTTATTATTATTGTTATAGTTTAAATGATTTTTAATAAATTAACATACTTTAAAAGATACGCTTTCTACACTCATAACCCCACAGTAGGATTATCTCCTGTGTCGTGGGTGCCATGGACATACAAAGACGAACACACAAACACCCAGACCCAGAAGAGAAACCTAAACGCATCATTCAGATGTTTGTCTGGCCAGGGATCGAACCCGGGACCCAATGCGTGTCACGCCGGTATGGTGACCGCTCCGCCACGCGGGTCGTCATTATTTGTAGTATTTTGAGATCGCTAACACTTTTTCGATTGTGGAGGCCCTCCTTCGGCCTAGGTACTCTATTTCTGAAATTATGATACTTTCCTGAGGTTGGTTGTATGGTTGAACTTCAGTATAATGTTAAATTAAAGTTTTTAAATTGTGGGGGGGGAAGGCACGTATCCTTAAATTACCACAACCACCCGCCTTAAGCAGATAGTTTTTGTACATCAATAGGTTTGAAAAGTAGAAATGCAAAATATATAGGAAATATTTCTGCTTATTAACTACTGTTTTTACCATAAATAACTCTCTAATACTTATGGTTTTGGCGTACTACTGCCAGCCTAAATAAATGTACCTACACTGCAGCATCAGAACAATCTCTTCCATTAGGAGTTGTAACCTGAAATACTACAAGAGTTCTCTCTAATGTACCTTACATAATGTTCAAGCCAGTGCTTCCAGATCGTGATTATAAAACTACAGTAGTTTCTACCGAAAACTACTAATATTGACATGACTTGAATGAGATGACATTTTAAACATATTTTAATAGAAATTTTGGTCGACGAGAATAAAAAAGGTCATCTACTTTCCCGCCCGTGTTTGTGCTATTTAAGGACAATATATCAAAATAAAATTTTATAATGTAATGAACCATTACAATTTACAGTTAAAAATACTGTAGATCTACTGTAATTATAGTGCACCTGGAAGCACTGGTTCAAGCCCACGTTTCAGAAGAAATCACCATTTTTCACAAGCAGTACCTACATCATCGGGGTTAACGAATTTAAACCCAAAATTTTATATACATGATTTGCCTTGAAACGTTTTTTCATACTAGTAAACAACTCCCATAATTTAGGCGAACAGTAGGTACCTCTATAATATCATGAGGACCAATATTTAAGTACATCTTTTTTCACAATTTGTTAAGCGGATTTTGCTCTAAAAAGCAAATATTTAAAAACATATTATGACAATTATCGTTGAACCCCTTATTAGCTTACGGCCCCTTTCGACGCTTAGCGCATGTTCTGATCACACGTTTAAAATTAAAATTACAAGTGTAATAATCCGTGTGCTAATCTGACCACAAAACTAAGCGCGATTATTCTAGAGCTAACAAACTATAATGGTTATGATATATGATTCACCATTTTGTAGGTACGTACTTAAATGTATCCATTATCTTGTTACTGTTATTTATAGAATTTTTAAATACTGTTTGTTAATAATACAGATAATGAAATACTCACTTGGGTGCAAAACGCAGACAATAACTTGACAATGATTGCACTAATACTCTAGATATGTAGGAGCCTGGTAGACGTTAAGTCACTAAGTAGTTCAAGAGAACACTGCTAACACTAGCAGTCTTAGCACTATTCAATTTCACGTATACTTACTATACTTATTATATCCATGGAGGAAATGAAATTGTTGCAATACTGTTACTAAAAATACCCCAACAATTTAAAAATACAATTTTAATTATTTTTAAAATGTCCAAATATTTCATTATATGTTATTATATTTATAAAGGTTTAATTGTAGAATACAACTAAATAATAATAAGAAAAATATTAAAATAATTTTAAGCGATAATCTTCATATTGTTTAAAAACTTAAACCTTAATAATGTTAATTAATGTGTTACATAATAAAAATAACACGAATTATTCTAAATTGCCATTCATCTATTGATCCAGGGGTTTCCAAAGTCTGCGCCGTGGCACCTTAGTGCGCCGTAGAAAGTAAGAGGAGCACCGTGAGTACATTGATTTGAAGTTAATCTACTTATTTAGTTCTGTTTTTCGTAATTTATCTTGTTTTCAGTTCCAAAGCTAAATTGAATAAAAAACTAAGTTTGATATTGAGATTTTCATATGATTAAAATATGTTATTAAACTTCATTCGACTGTAATATTCAGGTATGTAGGGTAAAAGAATAATATTTTACATTAAAGCAGAACCATGCATAACAGTAACACTAAAAAAATTGCAACCGTATTTTTATATACATAAGAAGTTAATCGGGTTTGTCTGCATGGCCTTTTGCATAATTTGAAAAGATTTCAGGAAAACTCTACAACATAATATGTATGTGTATAAATGACATTGAGTAAAAGTCACGAATTTATCCGTTTTTAGATTTGTTCTCATGGATAACCTACAAAAACAAATATATTTTTATATATTTACTTAGTATGCATTGTTTAAGTTACGTTATTATTATGTTAGTATACAATTTCGTTTTATGCATTAAATGATTACATGTTAATAGATAATGTATTAACAGTGACATGATAAAGTTAAATTCTTCTTGATTTAGTGGAAACGTGCAAGTATTTATGACGGCAACACTGCGTTTTTATAGCTGGAAATTCCCGGATTGTTTCTTTTCATAGCACTAAATCATAGATAATACGCATGCGTGGAGCACTGCAATAGGAACAATATAGATCATAGACACAGTCTACATAATGAAATTTACTAGATTATAGTATATATAAAAATCATTTCGAAATATTAATAATTAACCCAAGAAGTAATACGTTATTATTTATCTTACACAATATAAAATGATATTCCACAGAAGTAAAAAGAAATAAGATTTAAGTTATTTCTATTTTTTCGCAACTGTCCTAAGCATTATTTCCGAGAAATATCGATTTTTAAATTTAATTTAATCGATTTCTCAAAACCGATTTTTAATTTATAATGGATCTCTTCAACTTTTTTCACCTGTTTCGTCACCTGAATTCTAAACCATCCATCAATAAAGAAAGAACAACAACAACAAACAACGTGTAAGAGTCAAATGATAATCTCAAACATAACAGAATTATTGTTTGTTACAATTAAAAAAAAATAGGTTTTGTTCAATAAACAGCAATTTTTTTGGTTAGTTCATTAAAAACTAGCTCAAAGCTGAGTTAGATGTAATGGAACTCGATTTAGCACGAGTAAATTTCAACTTGACTTAGATGGATCAACTCGAGTTAACCATCTCGCGTTATTGTCATTGTCATTATTGTCAGTGTCAGATCGAAAATATTGAGATTTGAGAATTTTGAGATAAGCATTGAATCAAAATTATTTAAAATATTTGGTTGAAAATCGTCAACAGGTTATCTTTCTTTTTTGTATTTCTTTAACATGAATGAACAAGAAACAGACGAAGAGAGAGTGGAAACCGGTCCTGTAGAAAATGCATGGGCAATGAAAATACCTAAATTTACACCAGAAGATAATCCACATGGTCTTTTAGAAGAAAGTAAATTTGCTACATTGTTTCCAAAATACCGGGAACAGTATCTTAAGGAATGCTGGCCGCTCGTTCAGAAGGTATTAAAAGAACATCACATTGTGGCGGAATTAGATCTTATTGAAGGAAGTTTAACAGTAAAAACTACCAGGAAGACATGGGATCCGTACATCATTATCAAAGCCAGAGATCTAATGAAACTACTCTCTAGAAGTGTACCCTTTGAGCAAGCAATAAGGGTACTTCAAGATGAAATAGGATGCGATATTATAAAGATAAATTCATTTGTTCGGAAAAAAGAGACTTTTCTAAAGCGACGTCAGCGACTAATAGGCCCAAATGGAGTGACACTCAAATCTATAGAATTGTTAACTGAGTGCTATGTACTTGTCCAAGGAAATACTGTTTCTGCAGTGGGTCCCTATAAAGGCTTAATCCAAGTGAGACGCATAGTTGAAGATACCATGAAAAATATTCACCCTATGTATAACATTAAGAGCCTAATGATTAAAAGAGAGTTAATGAAGGATCCTAGACTCAAAAATGAGAGCTGGGACCGTTTCTTGCCTAAATTTAAAAGTAAGAATGTACCTAGAAAGAAACCGAAGCAGAAAGTGAAGAAACCTTACACACCCTTCCCTCCACCACAACCTGAGAGTAAACTGGACCTACAGTTGGCCACCGGAGAATACTTCCTTAAAGATGAACAAAAGAAAGCTAAACGTCGACACGAGAAAGAAGAGAAGCAGCTACAGGTTAAGAAAGCTAGGGAGGAGGAACGAAAGAAAGATTTCATACCGCCGGAAGAAAAGATATCGGCTACTAAGGATTCTGAAGAATCTGCTGTTAACATAACACAGTTTAAAGCAAAAATGAAGAAGTTGACAAAGAAAAGGGGTATGAATAGCTAAAAAACTAAATTAATCACAATAAAGTTGTATTGGTTGGTTTGTTGCGATCTCCAACTACAATAAAAATTATTACAACAAGGATTTTTTAAGTGATTAAAAGACATTATTATTTTATACATATCTTGTTTCTTCAATCACAGATTAAAAATCCATAACATTTTCCCTGTATTCTTATTTGCACATTTGGTTTTCATATTTATTGCTGCTTACACTATATGTTAGTGTAGTGATTGAACCTATTATGTTTTTCTATAATATTGAAGTAGCAAAAGAGCATGCAGTCAACCTGATGATCAATGGCTCCCGCTGCACATAGGCATCTGTAATGAACCCCAGATAAGATCACTCTTATCGGAGGTTGGCCACAATTGTGTTGCTTCTCCTGAGGACTAAGTTGAAATACTTCAGTTAACTATAACTCCCTTATTCTTGGTTCTATCAACTAACAACATTCACTAAGGATATACCCCTGCCATTAATATTTCTAGTGTGCAACAGTTCTTACAATTTAGTGGGTGTGAACACTGGCTGATTTATTGTGGTGGCTATCTTAGTCATCATAATACAAATATAACACATCTGTGATTGGTTCCAAGTAGAAACCTTGTTCTACATGAAGTTTGCTACAGATGTCCATGGGTGGCAGTAAAAATTTACCATCAGTTGAACTGCAAGCTTGTTTGCTACATTTAGCTAACAAATATATATGAGACGACACACGTGGCAGAGTGTCATCATACGGGTGTGACACACAGTGGGTTCTGGGTTTGATCCCCCGCCGGACAGACATCTGAAGGATAAGTTTAGATTCTGTTCTGGGTCTGGGTGTTTGTGTATTCGTCTTTATGTTCCCATGATACAGGAGAAAATCCAAGATGGGGCTGAGTGTGGAAAGATAGGAATAATTAATAAAATATATATGTACATATATTGGTTTTGATGTAAGAGATTGTACCTTAGTCCGGGGTTGGACTAAGGTACAATCTCTCAACCACACATTCTCAAAGCATGACATTCACTCAATTGTATATTTAATAGAATAAAAAACAGAGATATTTTGTAAAGGTTTTATTTCTTTATCTTTAATAATTTTAACTTGGGCACTTTATTATTTTTAGTGATGAACTCGTTTCCATTCATGAAAGGTTGCAGTACCTCCGGAATAAATACCTTCCCCTTGGGGTCTTGATGTGTCTCCAGTAAGGCAATTAGCATTCTTGGTATCGCACAAGCTGTTCCATTTAATGTATGCACATAATTTACTTCATCATTTTGTGCATACTTGATGTGTAGTCTTCTAGATTGGTAATCTGTGCAATTGCTGCAACTTGATATTTCGCCATAATTGTTACGCCCGGGCATCCAAGCTTCGATATCATATTTCCTAAAACAAAATAAATATTTTTATGTATTTTATCAATGCAGAATGTATATCATTATGAGGTCAAAGAGATGATCTAACTCAATCTACTTTGAAACACGCTTATGATTATTTAAATTTTCAGGCAAACATGAATTTGAATGTTTCCAAGCTTTTTACTGATATACTTATAAAATGATAGACAGTATGCTATTAAGAAAATAAATATAAAAATATACATCTTTTAGGAATGAAAATACAGAATACAATACATTTATTTTATATACACACAGTACAGTATAAATTATTCAAAATTTTCTAGAAAATGCTTGTAAATTCTGCATTCTTTATTCTTCTTCTGTTGTATTCTGTATCAGATTGCAGAGTCACCTGTAAGCTGGTGCACCAAGTTCATGGGGTGGCATGTCCAATACTCTCATATGAATGCCCAGAGGTGTAAACAGTTCCTCTTGTGTTCTCCTCAAGTATTCCAACATCTCATCAGATTGGTCTGGTGTTGTAACTGCAAACATCTCCACTTTAGTAAATTGATGAACTCTGAAAATTTCATCATTACTTTGGATAGTACCTACTATGGATACATTAAATAACATAATTTTAACACAGACAAATTTTAAAGAAAATGAAGTAGGAAGTAAATTAGACATACATTAATTAAATAATATGAGCATAATAATATATTAAGGGTACTTATATATGCGGTTATTGAATTTATTTTTGCTGATATTTTGACCACAATCCATGTAACTGGGTCGAAATATTGGCAAAAAACAATTCAAAAACTGTATATTGTGAGTACCCATAACATGTTAGGTTTTTAAATTAGGGTTGAGTACTCAGTTCATAAATGGTTTATATATCTTAATATTGGATGAGAACATTAAAATTAATAACCACAAGTTTTATCAGTAAAGGACGACATGAGGCTGACACGCCTGAGAGATCTTTAAAATAATAAAATCTGAACAGCTTATGGAGTCTACCATTCCCTCTTAATCAACTTGGTGGAAAGTCTAATTCTTCACATTCTGAAAGAAGACGATTGCCCAGCATTGCCTAGGATGAGGAATTGATGATAAAATTGCATCAAAACCAGGGAACTAAAAGTTGCAAAAATCTATCCAAGTTTTAGTGAGTAAGCACCATAACTTTGTAGGACATAAAAACTGATAAAGATTAATCTAAAATTACATAAAATAATTGTTGTTTAAGTATAAACTACATACCTATATGTTCCCCTTTCTTCTACAACATTTGACGTCTCTGCTCTATAACATCTACTCACAGCAGCTAGCTTTAGAGGCAACTGTTCCTTTGAGTGCAGAGAATTCATCAACAGGCCAGCCAATGACATTTCTGCTGTACCTGACAGGTATAAATCAGGTCCATGATGCACTGGATCCAATGAGTAAATCTAAAAAAATTAAATGTGTTATTGACTGATGTGTTCATGAAAATACACACTGGTGAATTTTTTTTTCAGGGTTCTTATAGAAAGTCCTTTTTGAAGGCCAGTAAAGAAGTTCTTGGCCAGAAGTTCTTTGAAAGCCTATCTTGGACTGGTCAAGTTTATATTAAATGTATAAACTCAAGCATAAAAAAAAAATTACTGTTTGGAAAAGACTGTCGGATATTTAAGTTTATATTTATGCTAATCTATAGACCAAAAAGCTGGCGGCTACTTTACACAAAGATTAAGTCTCGCCATGCAGCAAGGTAATGCCGCCAGTGTTTTGGAAACCATGCCTCACACGGCCATTCTAGATTTCTAGACGGCATCTAGATTATTTATTGTAATATATATATATATACATATATATATGTGTGTGTGTATAATAGACAAATACAAGTGGGGTAAATGTTTTTTGTAGATGTATGTAAATCTTAAAATAAATATCTGATGTTAGAAAAATGTTTAATGTTGTAATGGAAGGGGAATCTTCCCCATTCATTAAATGATTTCAGTTAACAAACAGTAAATTTTGAAAATTAAATACAAGTATACACGATGAAATTGTTACATGTCTTTGTAGTTCATCTCCACAGGGACCATTGCCACATATATTTCAGGCTAACAACGACAGTGCCATGTCTTGAAGGATCTTGTAAAGGAGACATACATATCCAAGGTGTCAGTTTGGATATGTATGTGTAAGCTTAAACCAGCTTCCCAGCTATCCAGTGTAAGCTTAAACCTTATCAGAAACTGATGTATACATACAATTGCCAGCAGGTGAACTGCAAGCTAGTTTGCTAAATTTTTATTATAAAAAAAAAACAAACTAATCAATAAATATTTAGCGTTAGTGACCAACCTGAGTTCTATCACTATTTATTGTCATTCCACAGCTTTTCAATACATTACTAGATAAAATATCAGGGACAGACACTAACTGGAATTTTCTACTAAGTAAAGCCATGACAGTGTACTTGATTAATGCCTCTTCCAGTTCTGCGAGTTCCGCCATGTAATAGTAACTTTTGTTGCCACAAGTATTGCCAAGTTTATCAGTCCTCATTAAGTTCAGCCGGTCTGTTATTTCACTGAACTGTAGCGGTGAATATGTTCCAAAGTTTCTTTTTGTATTTATTTCGTGTACCAATTGTGGTTCATCTTTATAATTCTGGACTGCAGGGTGAGTTCTGTTTGGTAGTTTACTCAATTCCTTGTACAAATCTTCCCTAAGGCTACGATAACCACCATCCCCATCTGGAGTATTCTGTAAACTGCTATAAATATCCAACACCCTATTTATGTCGCCAACACCCTTCCGTAAATCAATATTTTCTTTAATTTCTGTAGCATTTCTTGAATCACAATAGTAAACTGTATCGATATCTGGTAAAGAAACTGTAGAATAGAAGGTTGTTGACAGTTTTTTCCAAAACGACCTTCTTATGAACCTCGACGAAATCATATTTAGTTCATTAATATTAGAATTAATTCATATTCAATCCAAAGTATTTTGTAAAGTAAGTACAGCGGAATCGTGTCGAATACCGAGTTTTCGACTACACTTTCAGTTTCATGTTATCTTTCTATCTTCTATTCTGTCACTATTACTGTCAGACAGAAATTGTCAGATAGATTGGTCAGATTGTATAGTACAATTTGTACTATAGTACTACTCGTACTATTAGTGACACCACAAAGTACATTTATATATTCACAGACTCAAAAACGGACAGACGACAATAATTTTTATAACATATTTTGTATTACCTCAGTACTTGAATATTCAGAAATCTCCATCATGCTTTTTTTATAAATATCTTAGCTGGACATGTTTGTTGACGAGTTTACAGTCAACGAAACGACTGTTTTTCGTCTGCAATAAATAATTTCCTAGAATAGTTTAAATTTTGACGGAACGGCAACGATATGAAGAATGTCCTTTTTTTTGTTTGGTTGTCAAATTGCACAGAAATTTGTCATTTCATGTAATTTTGTCCAAAATACAGTATTTTTAGTAGGAAATACTGTAATTTTATAATCTCGATCTAAAAGCAGGGAAGCACGGATTCGCGCCTTTTTTGACAAGTTTCTGCATTTTTAGATTGTTAAGTGTCATACCAAACGAAAGTTTTCTAAGATAGTTATATTTTTAATTGTTTAAAATCTAATTATAATCCATTTAAATTGTCTTAAACTATAAGAGTACATTAAAACTATGAGTTTCATTGTCCTTAAATTCAATTATATTATTTGACACTTGATAACAATGCCTGTGTCTACTAACTTACGCGTTAGTCCCAGACTTAAAGAAAAGTCTTATTCAAATGAAAATAAAGTGTGTACTGACAAAGAAAATGTTTCTGTCACTCAAAAGAGTGTTTCTCCGCAAGAAAAGTGAGTACAAATTTATATATATAGAATAAAGAAATATAATTTAAATTAAAATATTATGTACATACTAAATGTATAAGCAAATATAACTTCAAGGTCGTAGGACATCTTACTAGAGTAAATCATGTTTAGTAAATTTACAGCAAAAATAAATAATAAAGTCCGATTTATCTGTGTTTATATTCATAACCCGACATATCATGTACCAATAATAGTGTTAAAATATTACCAACTCAACTTTCATAGGTAATAATTTTAAATTTCAGGGTACCTAAAAAATCGAAAAGTAATGGAAACCAGCTGAAGATCACAAATATGTTCCCAATCAAGCGAAGTCGGAGTTCTTCCTGTGATAACTCTGAGCAGGTATGATATTGTTGTTATATTAATGTGAAAGCTTCTTCTTTGTGGGGTTACATCCCGCCCATATACCGCAAATGACCAGCAGCACTAAAAAAACGCTGACGTGCTAATACCAGACATGGAATCGGTTTACTTGTACCGACTACAACCATGAAAATAAAGTTTTAGTTGCAAATATACGAAAATGGTCACAATTTTTTTTACCCATGAATGAACATGAGTGTGGAAACTGTGAATAAGGAGCTTGTATTGTACAGTGGTGAATCCACTATTATTGTTTCAGAGGGGCTTGATGCAGCTGAGAATAGGCTCTTTCAAAGAATTTCACACCCTTTGTAGATTAAACATTTGTTTAAAAAACATTTTGTATTTTGTAAGTTTTGTATATATTGTCATGCTGATTAATTCTACTTTCTTATCAAAACCCATTATATTATCTCTTAATTATCAGCTGCAATTAATTATCACTTACATGAATTTTTGAATAAAATATTTTTGGTAAATAAACACATGTGCCGTGTGGTGATGATTTTGAATATCAGGATTCTCTCTCATCCTGTGGATTTAGTAGGAGGGGGTGAAACCCCCTTAGGGGATGCTTATGTTCAGCAGGAAATATCAAAGGGCTGATGGATGCAGAAATAAATAATGCTGAGTGGAGTACTATGAATCTGCACATTGGCAGGATGGTACACTATGGCCCTCAACAAGAGAACTTTTCCAAACAGTTCCCCTAATTAATAGTAAATAAACAAAATCTGTTTGGTACGTATATAAAATTTGAGGGTGATTTTACTGTACCTTCATCAATCTGAAAATATTAAAGAAAATATATTTTTATTGCATCATTCATACTATGTAGCTGTAGCTATATTTAAGTATTTTTATTTATAGAAAAGATTAAAAATGGATACACCAGAAAATGAGTCTGAAACAATAGCTGATGATCCTGAATCTGCCAATCACTCTGTAGCTTCTCCAATACCATCTGAAGAGCACAATGATCACACAGAAGATGAAACAAAAGGAGCACATATATCACTGGAAACAGATAAAAATTCCAATGAAGTTAAACCTAATGTTGAATCAAGTGACAACATTTTAATTGAACAAAAAAATAACAATGAGATGGGTAAAAATGGAGTAGTTAATTTGTGTAATGATACTTCATACCAAAATGAAATTATAAAAAAATTGAATCCAGATTTAGAAAAATGTGATACTTGCGGGCAGTTTCTCAATAATTCTGATATAATATTTTACCAAGGACATCCACAGGATGCTATTGAAGAATTTATTGCTTTGACTAATGATAAACTTATATTATCAGCTGGTAAGTGTTTTTTACATTTTTATTTGTTATAACAGCCTCTTGTGATTGACGAAATAAGACTTATTCTGATTATACCATATTATTTATCGAATAGTTACTGCATCCACCATCATTTGTCTAACAAAATACTGTAAACATTGCATTATATAAGAAAAAGCAGTAGCAATTTATCTACAAAGACTTTCTATACCTTTTTGTGTATTGTGATTAGAAAATTTACAAATATACCACATTTTTGAGAATTACGCTCTTCTATTTATAACATGATAGTGATTTTCCAGGTGATGAAGGAGATATTATGGAAAGGCCACAAACAAATATTACAGGGTTTTCAATCTTTGACCACCATGGACATTTGTGCCCTATAGACGGAGGTTTAATTGAAAGTGATGTTAGAATTTACATGTCAGGGTATCTAAAATCAATTTGCTCTGACTCTCCAGATATTGATGACGAATCTATACCGGTTAAGGATGTGGGCCCTATAATAGAATGGTATTTTTTTTTTAACTTCACTGTTATTTCAGTTTGTTAACTTATGCCAATTGTTACGTGTTTCTTTTTAATGTGGATTTATTGCTTTTGTAGGTTTATTCACGGGTTTGACGGCGGTATGAGAAATTGTATAACACTGTCCACAGAATTTGGTGAATACAATTTGCTCAGACCTAGTGATGAATACACACCATTAATGGATAATTTATATGAAAAAATTTGGCTCAGCAAAGTTGTTGTTGAGTATCTAGAAGAGAATCATTACCTTCAACCAACTTATGAAGATTTATTACAGGTTGTGAGAGAGTCTATAATTCCAGATTTAAATGATAAAAAAATGACAGAGGAAATACTTCACAAACATGCTCAATTTGTATGTGATCAAGTAGTTACTTTAGAAGCAGATGATGATGCAGAACCATTGATTACATTGCCATGTATGAGAGAATTGATAAAGTTAATGGGAATCAAATTTGGTAAACGCAAAATTCGCCCTAAAATTGATTATAAAAAGGTTGACAAAAAAGCTTGGACTAAGGCTACTACTACACCTCTTGTTAGAAAGACATTCGAGAGCTTCTTTACAAATCAGTTGGATAAAACAAATCATGAGCTTGTGTTAAGAAGAAAAAGATGTGGTATATGCGAAGCTTGTCAATTACCAGACTGTGGACAGTGTAATGCTTGTCGGGCGATGGCCAAATTTGGTGGTCATGGGCGCACAAAAAAAGCATGCGTACGTAGACTCTGTCCAAACATGGCTGTAGAGCAAGCAGAGGATTCTGATCCCGAAGATGAAGAAGAATATCGACAAATGGCAGAAAAGAAAGAACACGATAAGATTGATGAAGTTTTACCAGTCAAACTCACTGGAACCAATAGCAGAAAAATAAAATGGATAGGAGAGCCCACAAAAGCTGACGCTACTAAAGTGTATTATGAAAAAGTAGAAATTGATGATGCTGAATTGACAATTGGGGACTTTGTTATGGTTGAAACATCCCAATCAAATATTCCTGCCTTAGTAGCTAGAGTAACATATATGTGGAAGGATAGTATAAACCCTAGAGCGGGCTATTTTCATGGAGAAGTTTTTATTAGGTCTTCAGATACCGTGTTAGGAGAATGTGGCGATCCAAGAGAAGTATTTTTAGCTGATAGATGTTGTCATGGCGCTCCACTATCTTCCATTTTAAGGAAAGCAAATGTAGAAAGAAAAAATGCGCCAGCTGATTGGTTCAGACTCGGAGGAAAAGCAATAGATGAAGAGTTTATTGAAGACGATGGTAAAACATATTACTATAAAAAATATTACGAAAGATTCACAGCACGGTTCGAAGATATTCCAGAGGATCCAATTTGTCCAAATGTACTACGGAAACACCGTTTTTGTTCATCTTGCGAGCGTAAAACTAAGAGAGATGCAATGGACATTCCCAAAGTATCAGGAAAACTTGTGGAGAAATCTGAACTTGTGAAAGAAGCAAACCGAACCGAATGGACGACAGTTCGATGGCAAAACTATGATTACAAGAAGGGTTGTGGTGTCTTTCTGAAACCGGGTACATTCAAATTGAAAAATAACAACAACATTATGAAGGAAACTTGTAGTATTAAATTAGAAAATGTTGATGAAGATATTTACCCAGAGTACTACAGGAAGAGTGATAACAATTTACGCGGTTCAAACGTGGATACAGGAGAACCTTTTTGCGTCGGCCATATCGCCGCCGTTACGGCCGCCGGGGAGGGTCCTCTTATATCCCCACAAGATATTTATGTTAAAGTAAATGTTTTGTACAGACCTGAAAATACAACGAGTAGGTTTCCACAGCACGAAGATTTAAATGTCGTTTATTGGTCAGACGAAATTAAGGAGATATCCTTTTCGGCAGTAATGGGTCCGTGTCATCTAGTCTACGAAAAGAATATTCCACATCAAGACACATTACACGAGTGGCTCGGGAGGAATCCAAGTAGATTTTACTTCAGAATGGCGTTTAATAAGGTGTCTGGAGAGTTCGAGGATGTTCCGAATCACGCGACTGCAGTCGGTCGCACGGATAGGGGCAAAGATAAAGGCAAGGGGAAGGGCAAGTCGAGTAAGCCGGTGGAATCCACCATCACTGCAGTGGCAGACGCTAAAGTTAGACCGTTGAGGACGTTAGACGTCTTTGCTGGATGCGGGGGACTATCGGACGGGCTCCACCAATCTGGTGTCGCGGAGTGTAAATGGGCCATCGAGAACATGGAAGCCGCAGCTCACGCGTATTCGATGAATAACAAAAACTGTACAGTTTTCAACGAGGATTGCAACGCGTTGCTGAAGGCTGCCATGGAAGGCTCGTCGCACAGCGCGGCGGGGCTTCGGTTGCCCTCACAGGGAGAGGTGGAGTTGCTGTGCGGCGGGCCGCCCTGCCAGGGCTTCTCTGGCATGAATAGGTATATATATTTTATCTATTTGAAGGGTTCCAAATTTCAAAAGTTCGAATATTTTATTTCCATTAGGGTCTGACTCACAGACTGAGAAAGCTCGAGAAAGGTCAGCAACAGGTCAAACCTGGGAACGCCAAACTTCGTCTAATATACCTACATTAAAATATTTTTGTATAACTATGACTAGGTCATGGATACATATAATCACAAGACCAAGGCTCGAATCCCTAAGGTTACCCTTAGGATGTATGACAGAATTAGTCACCATTATAGAAAAAAAACTACACTCTTAGCTATAATTAATATTATTTTTCTTTTAATAGGTTCAACTCCAGAGAGTACTCAAACTTCAAGAACTCATTAGTGGCGTCCTATTTGTCCTATTGCGACTACTACAGACCCAAGTATTTCATACTGGAGAATGTTCGAAACTTCGTCGCCTTCAAAAAAGGCATGGTTTTGAAGTTGACCTTGAGGGCGTTGCTCGACATGGGATACCAGTGCACGTTTGGAATTTTACAAGCTGGTAATTATGGAGTTCCCCAAACGAGAAGACGGTTGATTATCCTAGCGGCAGCCCCTGGATACAAATTGCCTGTATACCCAGAACCGACACACGTGTTCAGTAGACGCGCGTGTTCATTAACAACTACTATTGATGGCAAACGATTTGTGACTAATATAAAGTGGGACGAATCGGCTCCCAGACGAACATGTACTATCAGCGATGCAATGAGCGACTTGCCGGAAATATCCAATGGTGCTAACAAAATAGAAATAGACTACGGTTGTATGCCAGAGAGCCATTTCCAGCGCTTGGTTCGCAGTAAGGATGAGAATGCTAAACTGCGCGACCATATATGTAAGAATATGGCGCCGCTTATCCAAGCAAGAATATGTAGAATACCAACCACACCAGGCTCCGATTGGAGGGATTTACCCAACATATCAGTGACATTGTCGGATGGAACTAAATGCAAGGTTTGTGAAACTTCATTTATTTATGCATATCGCTGTATAAATAAGCACTCATTTCGATATTCATCAATTTTAACCAATATACAGTTTTATCCTTTTTATATTATTGATGTGGAACATCTATAGGCGCACGTAAACCTGATTGTTGGCGTGGCGATTTATTTTAGCGCCATCTGTTATAAATTTTGGAACTATTATGTATCGAACAAAACTAAGCGGGCTGCGCTGTTCGACTTAGTGCTGTTCGTACGTACTTAGTGGGGTACTGTTCGTAGATGGCGTTATTTTCACTACGCTATATATTTAGTTCCTGTCGCAATCTTATCTTTTATGCACATTAACTTCTACGAACACGATGTCTCACATCTACCAAGCCTTCCGTGACGGCAATTTTTTTAGAATTGAAAACTTAAAATAAATAAATAAACTTGGTGCTTTTACTCCATTTCGGTAAACAGCCATGTAATTTTTAACCGAAACGCATTAATGAATTTTTACTTGGCTCTCCTGTTAAATTAGCGTTTTTGTGTTGTCATGCAATGCAGCGATATGTTTACGTGTAGTAATTATTACACTTATTTCTGGTGGGTTCTATAGAAAAGAAAACACATAGTAAATTTTTATATCCAACTTACTTAAGTTTTTCGTAACCAGTAGAGGTTTGGCTCTAAAAAAACACAAACGGTGAGGCTATACACGCGAGGTATAGCCTCACCGTTTGTGTTTTTATTTTTATAATATGAAAGAAGCAAACGAGTATGAGGTCCACCTGATAGTAAGTGGTTACTGCCGTCCATGGACATCTATATTCAATTAAAGATAACATCAGTCTTATCTGAGGTAAGCTACAGATGCATTGCTACCCCTGAGGGCTAAGTTGGAACGCCTTGGATAAGTATCTCTCTTATCACAACCATCCAGTTAGAACACAGCTGCGCATAATATTGCTATAATTAGGTAGAAGTATGTGTGGCGATTGTACTTCCGGAGTCGAACCACAGAACACAGCAGTGCATAATATTGCTATAATTAGGTAGAAATATGTGTGGCGGTTGTACTTCCGGAGTCGAACCACAAAGAGTTTACCAATTTTTAAAGTGTAAATCATTTAATTAAGTTATAGAATTTCAGGCACAGTCAGCAGTTATTTAGTGTGGTGGAAACAAGTCCTCAGGATTCCTCCAGAAATCTTCCCATGGATTGATCATGAATGCCCATGGACAGCTGTTAAAAGTCTTACCGTATGGTGGACTGCATGCTTGTTTGCTTCATTCATGTTATAAAAAAACACTTAATAACGGTTTCGCGCTCCATGTTCCAGGTACTCCAGTACCGGTACGACGATAAGAAGAACGGGCGGTCCTCCCGCGGTGCGCTGCGCGGCGTGTGCGCCTGCGCCGCGGCCGGCGCGTGCGGCGCCGCCGACAAGCAGGAGCACACGCTCATCCCCTGGTGCCTGCCGCACACCGGCAACCGCCACAACCACTGGGCCGGCCTCTACGGTAACACTGACTCACTCAACCTATGGATATTCCGCCCTTAACCTACAATTATCACATCGCTGGGCACAGGTCACCTCTCGAGAGTAAGAGGCTTGTTAAACCATCGTCAATCGCGCTGAACTAATGCGAATTGATAGGACTTCACACACCTATGAGAACTTAATTCTTAAAGAACTCTCAGGTTTCTTTACGATGTTTTCCTTCACCGTAAAGCAACGATAATAATTTCTAACACGCATATCATCTTAAAAAAAAACAGCGGTGCGTGCCTGTGATTCGAACCCGCACATCTTGATTGAGAGTATAATCAATTGTAGTTCAAATATAAACGATGCCAAAAATGTATCACATAAAACGTACCTTACTGACACGTTCAATTTTTTGATGTAAATGCCTTAAACGTAAACCAATACCGTCAGGTCGCGTGTCATGGGGCGGGTACTTCAGCACGACGGTGACGGACCCCGAGCCGATGGGCAAACAAGGCCGCGTGCTGCATCCAGTACAACCGCGCGTGGTCTCCGTACGCGAGTGTGCGCGTTCACAGGCCTTCCGCGACAGCTACCTCTTCGCTGGCTCCGTCATGGACAAACACCGACAGGTTCTGAAATACTAGTTTTTGTCTCTCTTATTTTAATTGAAATAGCAAACGAGCATGTAGTCCATCTGATGGTAAGTGGTCACTGCCGCTCATTGACATTTGTAACAGACCGCTTCATATGGAACAGAGGTTCTATCGCACGTCGATCATAGATGCGTTGGTACTACCGAGAACTAACATGGTCGCCACATATATGAGCCGGCAATTATACCCTCGGCACGAGTAACGCATTTGTGACTTCAGATAGAACCCCTATTCTGTACGATGTTGTTTATAGAGTCCATGGACAGCAGTGGCCACTTACCATCAACTGAACTTGCTACTTTAACGTGCACAAGAAAAAAATATCCTCAGATTAAAGCCATGCCTGGCAGTGGAAATTAAAAAATTGGTTTTCACTGTGTATTTTTTTCAATTTCAGATTGGAAATGCAGTGCCGCCTCCATTAGGTGCAGCTTTGGGCAGAGAGATTAAGAAAGCTTTATACGCCTCAACTTCATGATAAATGACGTTGCATTTTTTGTACTATTTGTTGTTATTATACATTATTGACATTCTTTGAGTATTTTTTTTAAGTGTTAAGCTAATTATTGCAGTTGGTTTTGAGTTGCCATAAACTTTTTTCTGAGTATTCATTCCATTCCAGAGTAATTTATATACCTAATAATTTTCTGAAATTAAGCATATAGCAAGCTTTCTTTGGTACATACAATAGGCACAGGTCATAACTTACTATGTGTGGGAAAGAGACGAATAGTCATCGTTCAATTTCATGTGAAGTAAGCTAAGTTAGCTAATTTCAGTATAATTTATTTGGTATAACAAAAACAAGAGTAAAATAATTACAAAAGTGTTTATTTTATAACATTCTTTGTTTTTCGTTTAATATTTTTAACTAATAAACTCAATTCAACATCTTCTTTTGTCTTCTTGGACTGCGTTACATCAGCGGGAGTATCAACTGGTCGTCTTTTTAACTTCTCTTGTATGAGTTTTTCCATATTTTTAGTCTTCTTAAAGTTCGGGTCACTAGGATCAATATTATAAAGATGGGAATTAAACAATGCCGAGAAACGCTCATCATTCATGTTCATTTCGAAATCTGGTAAGGCTTCCTTTTGCTCTTTCATTTTTTCTTTTAATTTCTTTTTCCTCTTTGATTTCTTGTTAGCGTTATCTGCTTCTTGTATTTTCTTAAGACTGAAGTGTGCTTTCCCATCGTCTTCATCTAACAACAACTCTAATTCAGCTTTTTTCTTTTCCTCCTCACTATCATTATCAACAGAATTATCGCTTACTTGTTTCTTTTTTGATTTCTTATTCTTGAATTCAGGTTTGTTAAACTCCTCGGCAAAGTATGGGTCGTTCATGTCGATGTCTGATGGCACATCATCTGATAAACTGTCTTCGGAATCATCTTCTTTTTCCTTTTCGTCTTTATTTTTAAGTTTGCGCTGCTTCTTCTTCTCTTTCCTCTTTTGCAATAGTTTTTCGAACGGTGTTAGGTTTTTATTGTCTGCAAAATTTTAAATCATTAGATAAAATATCTGTTGCAACCTTTTGTTATAACGTATGTCTGAAATAAGTGACAAGACTATAACAAGTATTACATTATTAAAAGTAACCGATAAAAAAGTTGATTAAGAGAATAATAAATTAAAATATCGGCACTATTGCATACTAAGCATGATCTTTAGCCAGATAATTGTATCATAGATAATTTCGAAATCTACACCTGTATATTATACATTTTCAGTTGTAATCCGATATGTGCATTTATTTTATGACAAACAATGACACTATCAAGAAATGCTCTTATGACAAACGAACAACTTACCTTCGTTCATTTTCTTCTTGACCAATTCTTCTGCCTTGTCTTTGACACCTAAGCCCCAAGTAATTTCCATCTCCATGTCCTTATTTCGTTTCTTATCTTCTTTACTCTCAATGTCTTGGAGCAACATTTTGTATTTCATTATTGGATCACCGTCCTCGGTTTCAGACTGCGATTCTTCAGCTTCAACATCTTCATTGTCATCTGTGAAATGTTCATGAACATTAACTCTACATGAATCCTTTAAAATAACATCTACTACAAAAGATTATATCTATGTAAATTTGTGGACCCTTAATTTCGAAATAAAGTAATAAGAAAAGATGTGATATAATTGAGTACTATAGGATAACAAGATTATGACACCAAAAGCACTTTTGAGATAATGTAAATATTAGAACTTTCATTTTTATTGATGAATCTAATGATAAGGCAGACGGGCTACCTGTCCTATAGTCCTTTGCAACACAAGAGAAGAGCTCCATGTCATAGCGCTCCGGGAATGCCTAAATACATTTGTTACCTTGCACAATTAGGTATTAATATTAAATCAATAATAATTCAATTATGATACTTTTATCTGCACTTTGATGCATGATACTTTAGTATGAATCTCCTTATTACTCTATAAGTACCTTCACTACTAGACGCCAAATAGTCTTTGAGGTCGAGATCGTCAATCTTCCCGTCGAGTGCACTTCGAATGGCCTCCGTGCGATTGGGATTCGTCGTGTCCCACGTGAGATCAACCTTCGCCTGTTGCAACGCCGTCGTCGTGAAAAGCCGTGGCTTATACTTGGTCAGGTCCGGTAGCTTGGTGCACACTTCTCGTGGTTCCTGTGTTGTAATAATTAATAAACAAAATTTAGTTGGGTCAAATAATAAAGAAAAATCTTATAAGAATATGTAAATAGCCTTTCTTTGCTAATATATCTTATGATCTTTCTGTACACTAATGCCCCACATTAGAATATATATATATGTCTGAAAGATATGACATCCTTTATCTATATTCTTAGGGTTCACTGAATGTTATTCTTTTGGGTTCACTGAATGCATTTTATCTGTAAATGTTATTGAAATCTTCTAGTTTTGGATGTGTGAATAAAAAATAAAAA
>MOOZ01000343.1:325578-363848 GCA_002930495.1 Cecropterus lyciades
AAATGGCCTATCTAACACCGAAAGAATTTTTCAAATCGGTCCAGTAGTTCCTGAGATTAGCGTGTTCAAACAAACAAATAAACTCTTCAGCTTTATAATATTAGTATAGACTAGCTGCGCCCCGCGGATTCACCCGCGTAAGTTTCGACGATGATATATAGCTTATAGCCTTCCTCGATAAGTGTGCTATCCAACACCGAAATATTTTTTTAAATCGGAACAGTAGTTCCTGAGATTAGCGCGTTCAAACAAACAAACTCTTCAGCTTTATAATATTAGTATAGATACGTATTACGGTTCATTAATAGATAATCAGAATAAGAGTAAAGACGGATTGTTGAAACTCGGCCTTTTAATAGTGTTCAAGGTACGAATACCGGTTGAATTTGTTGTGAATTGATTTACGTATAAGAAATGATACCTATACCTTTTTGGTGAAGGAAAACATCATAAGGAAACCTTTATACCTGTGAGTTATCCAAAAAAGTTTTCAAAAATGTGTGAAGAAGAATTCGCACTTGGTTGGCGCGATGGACTAGGGCCTAATATTTTTTCATTTTCAGAGAAGACCCGTGGCCAGCAGTGGGACGATAATGGGTTGACGAGAGATAAACAGGATAACGCCAACCCAATATTGGTTTCTTATAGGCACTGAAAATATATGGACTCCCTATATTTTTTACTTATATACATACATGCTTATAGCATTAAGTCCACCTTTGTACACAAAATTGTTTTGTAAGGTACATAAAGAATAAATAAATAAATACATATTCTTAATTCACCGAATTCCCACAGGAGAGTAGTTACGTGTTTGTAACCTATATATACATATATATTTTTTATTTATGTTCGGCGATTACGTCGTGATGCCTAACTGGCTGACATAATTCAAACGGCATTGTACGCGGGTAATTTTATAAGGGGTTCCATTTTATGGAAATGGAAAAATAATCTGCAATTTTTCCAGAAAAATGAAAAAACCCGATCTTATATTTTTGAATAAGTCTAGGGTTTCTCTGATTTCAATTTTCTTTCTTTCATTTGATAGGTATGTAATTTTATAACGGAACTTTGCTTCTTGAACCTGGGTATGGACAGATGATTATTAACTCTTTGAGTTATAGGGTGGAAACCAATATCTGTGGTATCGGTGGAAACTTCCTGTTTTTTACATAATTCGGGATAACTCAGATTCTCCCTAACCGATTCTCGTAAAACTTGGAATGAACATTGGATATCTAGGACAAAATTATATGAAGGATGATTGAATGATTAGCTTGAATGATAAGCATGAGGGTGGTAGAACTCTTTGTGTTTCGACTCCGGAAGCACCACCGTCACTCCTGTTTCAGCCTAATAACAGCAGTGTTATGCTGCTGCGTTCTGGTCTGAAGAGTGGGGTAAGGGAGACTACTTTTCCGAGGCATTCCATCTTAGTTCTCAGCAGTATCAACGCATCTGTGGCTAACCTTAGGTGAGACTTTGATCCTACCTAGGGTTGATTAGAGATGTCCATGGGTGGCAGTAGCCACTTTCCATCAGGTAGACTACATGCTCGTTTGCTACTTCCATACAATAAAAAATATATAATAAAAAAAAAGTTCAGGATCCTGATGATGCAGGGGTACTTCAAGCCTTAACCATAGAAGCTGGCCATTTGGTGTTTAGGGATGTGAGATAGAATTAATAAGCAGAGATATAAGTTGAAAACGTTGATCTTTGACTCTTCAACCTCGATTATGCAAGGAATTGTAAGCCTAAGCCACAGGAGGCCAACTCCTGTGGCTTAGGCTTAATTTGGTGCTTATCGGTATATAATAAGACTCTTAAGCGGAGTCATACGATTAAAAATTTAACCTTCAACTCTTAAATCCCGATAATGTGATTTGGTTTGCTTAAAGCGTATGAATTAGGCGTTTATTGCTTACATATTTATAATAGATTCCTGAGCAGATACATAATATATGATGAAAAAATTGACTTTGAACATTTTAAACGTGATGATGCGGAGTACTGCATATATTAGGGCTTAGGATAAAATTGACCTGCAGCCTAATCAGGGTTAGGTCGGTTTGGAAAATACAAGAAAATATGAAACTACGCGTATATATATGGCTCTGCAGCGCCGTGCGAGCGGGTGCGCCCAGTTTATATGAATTCAGACCTAACCTTTGTTTACTTTAATAAAATTTATAAAAGTTTTGAAAGTTGTCGTGTGTTAAGGTTATATTTTACATACTAAAGATTGAATTTACTTTTGTATTTTTGTTTTAGTTTATGGTTTCGTGTACCAATCAAATTTACGAAGCAAAAATATATTTATACAAATATTAGCATATTATTAATTATAAGCGTGAAAAAATATTTTTAACAATAAATAAAACGACGACTCTTATGCCACATAAAGTAAAAAAAATAATAAAATAATTTAAATACCTATTTAAATCAACAATATTGAGTCATAAATGAATAATGAACAATCAACATATATTATGTGTATATATTTAACTTACACGTTAAATATATACACTATATACACTAGTATACACGGAACATAGTACCTACTTACATAGTTCTGAAGTCAGCGCTCACATAGGACATAGTTTCAACTTCGTGACCCAGCGAGACATGTTGAGCGTTGCATTTAGAGTGTCGTCAATAAACTCACTAAGCTCATGCATGCGATCATGCAATGTAATATCATCAAAACCGAAAGTATATGGGACACAAATTATAGGGTTGCCACCTTTTTTTCAAAAAGGTAAAAAAGGACATAGTTTCAAAATAAAGTACAATTTATGATTTCCTTAATTTCTTTTGGCTTGAAGCAACTTTTAGGATGGAGCTAGAGGAATTCAAGTCGGCGAAAAAAATTTAAATCTAGATAATCTTTGACACCTGTGTCTCTGCATTTGACGGTTAAAAAATGGGTCACCAGCAAAGTGGATAGCCACCATAAAATTCTACAAGGTTTCTATAGAGAAACCTTGTAGAATTTTATAGAATGTTGAGATCACGTAAGAATGCATAAGTACGAGTCGTATGATATGACAATTTTTTTTCTAATCCCAGATGATGCAAAACAAAATATTTCTGCATACTTTATTTTTCTCATAAGGTACAATACTTTATTATAAAGTACGGGTGACAACCCTTGCGTGACACAACAACAAAATTTCAGTTCAGTTGTTTGGGATTACCTGGTTTAAAATTCAGTTGCAAGATTTGACCTTCATATGGGTGCTTATGAACTAGCAAGTTAAATAAATGTTTGTAAAATAAATAACGTGGTTCTCATAAATAGTATCATAAAAGAAAGGGTACAATTGACGGTATTATAATGATGTAGCAATCTCTTCCAGAAAATGAAGTTTTACTACTTATCTTTTTTTTGTTTTCGAGAGGGAAATCTTCAAAAGGTACCCAGCGCCATGGGACCGATGCCGATATGTGAGATTTTTACCGCACTAAAACCCCTCGACGGCCGTCCTCGGCGCTGCGAAGGTGAGCGGCTGGACTCAGTCTGGACCGTCTGGTACTTATGACGGTATGCAAATCACACGTACTGCCGTCTTTCCCAGGGTTGCTCGATTGGACGGTTAGAGCTCCCACTCTTGTCGTCCGCAACCCCTGCAGGTCCCTTTTAGTCGCCTCTTACGTCAGGCAAGGGATACCGTGGCCCTATTCTTATCCTGGAACTACAGGGACGAAAATTTTACTATGTAGATAAAATAAAGTAGGATAGGAGTAGTTAATGAAGACAAACAATTTAATTTTAATTATTTATCGATATTTAAATATAAGTCTTAAATGCTTACTGCGTATTATAACACTATCTATTATGTGTTAATCTATTCACACTTGCTTGTGACTAACAAAGCATTTCTTGCGAGTACAATATTTAATTACCATTATACGCAGTTTAATTTACGACGAACATTACTTGTATGAATGGGCATTATCATTATTAATTAATCCACTTCGCAATTGATTAGTGAACAATTCAAATACATTAATGAAATCGATTTACGATGAAATATCCAATCAAAGAGAAGCGGAATTCAAAATTAACTAGCTGGGCAAAGTGATTATCATCAGTGGCGTAGCTACCGAAGGGCTAGACGGGGCAGTGTCCCGGGACCCTCAAGCTTAGGGGCCCTGGACACTGACACACTAGTCAAATTAGACCAAAAAATAAGATAGATGTTAAGAAAATTATTTTAACTTATATTACAGCTTCAGAGAAGTATACATATGTCTGTCATAGCGCCCTTCTCGCGAAGCTTCTAGCTTACGAGAGGTTGTGTACGTGGATAACCAGTTTTCTGTCTGGGCGGCATATCAGAGTCGTGGTGGATGGGTGCTGCTTAGAGACGAAGTCAATCAATGCTGGTGTTTCTCAGTCTCAAAGCTCCGTTATTTCTCCTACGCTGTTCATTCTGTATATTAATGATATGCTGCAAGAAATCGGTAGCATGTGTTGCTATGCCAGCACGGGCGATGCCTTGTACACAGGCTGTGCAAACACCTCTCGGATACTCGCACAGGAAAGCAGAATACGACTTGTGTCTGTATGTGACTTAACCTTGGAAGTGATGTATAATAAAGGTACCGGCATTTTTTCCCTACGAGTCACAGCTTCTGAAATATCAGGATTCAAAAAGTTGTAATGCTTTTTGAAGAGCCCCGTGTCATAATGCTCCGTGAATACCACAGGATGAAAGCTCAATCTACATCCTGCACGTCTGTGGCAAAAACGAGCTTGCAAACCGAACCGTGGAGGACCGCCACGAGTCCAGTTGGTTTGGATGGAACTTCAACGAGTGGTGCGGTGGAGAAAAGGCGATCTAGGATTGTAGGCACCAGAGCAAAAAGTTTCTCAGAACACTCACCATTGTAAGGCCAGTCGAACACATAGAGAGAGGATATCTCCATCCTCAAACTCAAGGGTTCTAAGCGATCGGTGATCCCTGGGTCGTTGACGATTCGGATCGCGCGTTTCTGCACGGAGTCAAGCGGGTTAAGTTGGTATTGAGGCGCCCCTGCCCAGAGATCCGTGTAGTACTCCATGTGAGGTCTCACTTGAGCCTTATAAAGCAGAAGGAAATGCCCCGCAGTGAAGTGCCTCTTGGCTCTGTCTAAGACATCCAACTTCTTAGATATCAACTTGGCTTTAACATCAAAATAACCCCGAACCTGTACGTCAACTGAGAGTCTGAGATCCTGGGAGGACTCCCAGGATCCCCACGCTTCTGTCAATGGTGAGCGAAGTCCCTTGGAACCGTATCCCTTGTATCTTTATACATATTTTGTTAGAAGTAATTTTATGATAAAACTTCCCGTTACGGTGAAATCTCGAAAAACTTTTTTTTTGACGTTATTAAAATTAATTATTTATCAAATGCATAAATGTGAAAGGAAACGCCGATAGCAAATGTACATAACTGAGAACTTAAAAAAAATGGCTTAGAAGTTCCGTTGCATTCTTAAGATGTGTGAAGTTCATCAATCATTTCACAGTTCTCCTCTGAGAGTGAGAGACTCGTGAGCTAGTCCGCAGTTTGTGTAAGTATGTAGGCAGAAGTTAAGTAGTTTAGTAATAAACGTATGACACACACATATCGTAGGTCAGCATGAGATTAGCACTAGTTTATTTCGGTTCACAATGTTGTAGCATGATAATATTATGATTAATAACTAAGTATAATTATTACGATTACGATTTATGTGCATCTCTGCCCGCGTTTTCGATGTGCAAGTAGTTCGCCATCTCTTACGTGCATTTTGTTTTAAAAAAATCTAAGGATAAATAATCATTTAACTTAAAAAATGCTTAAATAAACCCAAGAACTATTAATTTCCAACTCATATTAATATATATTTCATCGTATATTAAGTTCAAAATATTATCGAGCTCAAAATCATACTCAAAAAATTCAGTATATTACAACTGTACAGGCATATTAAAAGTGGTAGTACTCTTTTTGGTTCGAGTCCGACAGCACCACCGCCACACCTATTTCCGCCTTATAACAGCAGTGTTATGAGCTGTTGTGTTCTAGTCTGAAGGGTGGGGTAAGGGAGACATACTTTCCGAGGCATTCCATCTTAGTCCTCAGGGGTAGCAACGCATCTGTGGCTAACCTTAGGTGAGACTTTGCCAACCTAGGGTTGATTACAGATGTCCATGAGCGGCAGTAACCACATACCACCAGGTGGGCTGCATGCTCATTTGCTACTTCCATAATATAATAAAAATGTGGGTTTATTTTAAATTAGTACCTGTTTATTACGTTTCCTAAAAAGTTTATTTTCGTTTTCGTCCGTACATTGCAATATATTGTAAGGTACGTTTATGTTTCCGCTGCAATATCTTTCAATATAATTTATGTCGGAAACGTAAACAATGATTGTTTTGAACATACGTAATAAACTCGTTGAAAATACTAAGGGTCCATTAAAAATCGTAATAGACGGTTCGGCTGAGTATCATTTAAGAAATTGGATTGATAGAGTGGTCCAGTTAAGTGATAGGCTGTTCATTGATGAGCTAATTAAACTAATTAGAATGCGAGATATAAGTGTATACCTAACTACGGCGTTGATTTATATCATTATTCTCTTATTATGTCTTGTGGAAATTAATATTATAAAGTTACAAAGACATACGTTATGTACTTAAATTTAACTAAATAATATTAAAGAAAAATTAAGAATGTAAAGGTAATATTACATCCGTTTTTCATGAAATAAATGAAGCTTATTTTTTATATGTTTTTTATTTCTATTAATAAAAGTAATCACCCATATAATCAATGCATCTTTGCCAACGCATTGTTAGCTTATTGATGCCCTTCTTGAAGAAATCAGCTGGACGGGAAGTAAACAAATTTGTCAAAGGCATTTTGTACTGCCTCTCGGGTACTGATTTTTTTCAACATTGAAAAAAATTCAATACCCGAGAGGTAGTTTTTTCAACATATTTATAAATACCTACTGTACAAGGGGACATATTTATACGAGGACTTTCAACATAACCACAAGTGGTGTGTAAACGCATTTGTGGCCAGGATGTTTGTGTGTGAATCTTATTTGGGGTTGATTACAAATGTCTATGGGAGACAATGGCCACTAACTATCAGTGGGACTGCTTGCTCGCTTGGTGCTTTTATATTATAAAAAAATTAGTAGTCATACAATTCGAATCTCCTCAATAAACCAAATTTAAAATGTCCTTGACATTTGGACTACACAAGACACAACCATGGGCGGTCCTGACGCAAAACATCTTATATATTAAATTTCCATCGATACTATACTATTTAGCATCGACAAAGGGGGTTGCCGCTAGTCTAGAAATGCCAAGACCGCTGTTCCATATATTCCCATAAGGGACGGGGGGAGGGGGCTCTGGGTCCTTAGGTTGGCGACACCTTTAGACACTATTTTGATCGTAGCCCTTCATTCGCGCTCGTTAGGACAGAAATTGAACTGGAGAGCAGTTATTTTCTTAATTTTTGATGACGCGCTTGGCTATTTTGGCTATCAGCAAAAGGGTTAAAGAAGTTCCAATTTGAGTAGATAATAACTACACAGATACAGCGAGTTACGAGTAAGCGCATTCGCTTTGGTAATTCATATCTCAGAGTAATTATAAAACATAGAGCGACGTTTCTCGCGTATGAACAGCACGCATACGTTAGAACACCCTTATTAAGTATGCGTGTTAATATATTTTTTTAAATAAATAAATTAAAATAGCAAACGAACATGCAAGCCACCTGATGGTAAGTGGTCACTGCCGCCCGTAGACATTTTCTTCATACAAAAGAGTCCATAAATGCGATACTACTCCTGAGGAGTAAGATGATCAGTTCATACAAAAGCGTTCCGGCAATCACATCCTTCCACCGAAACGCAAGAACTGCTTTACGATACAAATAGGTGTGGTGGTGGTACCTCTCCAGTCGAATCATACCACCTGAAAAAGTGTTAAGGCGACCAAAGATAATTTAAGTTCGAGTGGAATGAGTTTAGTTTGTTACAGTAAATATTGCAATTCTGGTGAAATGTTCTGTACAAAATAATAGTAAATTCGATTCTAATAGTTATTTACACCTATGATTGTACTAGTTAAATAGAGGCACTATTATCATAGCCCTTAGTGCCATTGCAACGGGTAGTTGGAAACAAAAAAGTAAAGGTGTTATGTAAGTGTACATGCGAAAACGTAAATGTGATCGGTGATCGTTTTAAGTAACTCGTACTGCAACAGAACTGTAGCACATCTTCCTACGTTTGGTACCAAGGTAGCTCTCGATGACGCACTCTAAAAAGTTTATTCCTCTAAGTTATACCATTTCTGTAGACGAACAGACAGACAGGAACATAAATCTCCAAGGGTTTTATTGTTGTTTGTGGAACCGGGCCGCACTCATCGTAATGTTTCATTTTTTGTGAGTCGTAAAACTGCAGTTTAGGTTTAAACAGAGTTGGCCGTGATCCAGAATAAGTCTCACTCACCCGTACTCGTATGTAGTAACATTTAAGGCGTCACTTCTCGAATTTGTAAAACTATTATATTTGAAGTTACATTCAGTTACCGCATTTTTTGACTAACTGAAATATTATGTAAGTTATGTATTTTATTTTTACTATTATTCTTTATTGAGTTGTATCAACATTTGAAAAATTATTGTTGAAAAGTGTGTTGTGTGTATATTTAGTTGGTCATGTTCGTGATAAAAAATTATAATAAGTCTGGCAATAAAGCCATAAGCGTTGGGCGTTTTACGCGAGTCTAAAAGTGATGAAATAATTATATAACTGAAAGTAACCTATTCCATGGATAGGTGAATATTAATATGGAATTAAGGTGGTTGAAGAGAATGATGTATAGTGGTCACGGAATTATTAAATGTAATTGGATGAATTTAATGCCTTTTTGCTGCAGCTAGATCATGAGCTGTCCTGGCAAGATTTGAATTTTAAAACCTCAGGTTTGAAAATCAAGAGCACGTTTATAAAATTTCTTCCAAGGGCAATGATTACTATATTACTTTTACTATGACTTTATGCGAAAGTTTGGATATCTCTTATTTATTCACGCTAAAAACGTTGTAAAGATATGCGGTTTGGCACAGAGATAAATTATAGTCTGAAATAGAACAAAGGCAATTTTTTATTGCGGAATTGCTGTTTTTTTTTTGTTTTCACAGGGCAAGGGATCGAAATCATTTGCAGAGGTCAGAGAATGAAATAGTTCCTAAAAGATGGTTCTGGAATGTACTAGTAGGTACCAGTATTTTTATCATGCGCCCCACGCGTAATAGGCCACGGCGCTAATTTGTGCCGGGCTGAGGCATATTTTAGGATGGAGTGTGGTTTAATAGCAGAAGTGTTAAATGTTGTTGCGTTCTGAACCATTAAGTAAGGGACAAAGATTTTACGAGACGTATCAAATCATTCTCAGGGCCATAAATGAATCTGTGGCTGGCCTAAGTTTGCGTGTTTATTTGTCATTACCAACCATACATCCATCCATCAGCCCTTTGAGGTCCACTGCTGGACATAGGCTTCCCCTAAACAGCGCCACTCCAATCGGTCCTGTGCTTTCTGAATCCAACGGTTTCCCGCTGTCTCCTTCAGGTCATAGGGCCACCTGGTCGGGGGGCGACCTGTGCTGCTTTTGCCTAAACGCGGTCGCCACTCGAGGACCTTTCTTCAATTACCTACCATATTTTATACCATATATATACCAGATAGATATTCGAGTGTTACTGTGGTACAGTGATCATTGTGTGTAAATAATTGTTTATTAGGAAATCTTTATACTAGTCTCAGCTTAGCTTATTAAATTTAAATCGTCAAGTAAATGCCATTTTGTTAATGTTCCTATTTTTAACTTTACCTACTAATATGAAAATTAGTAAGTGAAGTTAAAATAAATAGAAGCATTATCCTAAATACTTATATATTCATTAATAAAAATGGTAATAAATACTTTTTATACTCACTTTTTATACTCTATTCACAAAAATCGGCATCCGCAGCAGGCCGGCTAGGAAGTAGAAACGCATCTGTGATCGACTTCAGACAGATCGACTTCAACCCCTTTTCTATAGTTGCTGGCAGTGACCATTCACCGTTCGGTGGACTGCATGCTCGTAAACTACTTCTACATTACAAAAATCAATAGCCAAGCTAACCTAGCACGTCTAGCAGTCCATCTGTGATAAATGTCATAAAAATTGTAGTATCATTATCGGTAGCATTATCAGCTCGATAACGGTCATAGGTTCCTAGAAGTGGACTATCTCACAAGTGGTCTATTACTTAAAAACATGGACGAATAATATTTCAATATTGATTATATTCAAAATTTAATATTTTTTGACACAGTATGTCGTCATATATTTTGATGAATTCACGTTTCAAAATCTATACATATAAATAAAATTGAAGTGTCTGTTTGTAATATAAAAAAACAGCTTTTTACCAAATGCATATGGAAGTATATACGATACTGATAACAAATCGTCAATCATCAGTTCTTCGTAAAAAATTAAACCTAAAAAACCGCGCTCTACTCACACGCAGCCATTGTTAATGCCGCCAATGGCAGTTGCTATCTGAAACAATGCTATTTTGTTAAAATTTTGGCTATATGTAACTATGTCAGGTTACATTTTTTAAACGCGGGTATAACCGCGGGGCTCAGCTAGTGTATCAGAAAATTTAATAATAAAGACTGCACAAAGTAGAATATTAATGAAATAAAGATAAAATGTTATCTAAAGATACGGACTATAAATATGTATTTACTATTATTTACAATGCTTAAAATAAATCAGTTTTGGTTTGATAAGATTTTAAAGACACATATTTTTTTTTTATATTTTACTATTTATCTTATATTTGACCGAAGATTTTACTTCATAAAATTAAAAGTCATTTCCAATATATTGAATTATTTATTTATCTTTTTGGGAAACAGTTCATGCCAGATACATACATAACTCATCTACAGACTTAACTAAGTTATCTACGTAATTTGACCGAGTTTTACAAAGTTATAATTTTAACTAGAAGACACGTGCCCGAGTTCCTTAACAGTGTGACAGGAATGCTAACTTTTAATATAAGAGGAACCTCCCCCCAGGAGAGAGTGCTTTTTTTCTTACTTTAAGCTATGTTACTAACAACGATGCGTGAAATGAATAAAAACGCTAAAAAAGTGATGGAAGTATGTATTTAAAGAAAAATTAGACTACTTATGTATTAATGGAGGCGGACACTTCTTTACTGCCACCAAAAAAGCCATACTTATTACGTTGGCTCAACCGTGTTTAGCTAGCAAGGTAGGAAGGTCTTCTTCTACTCTGCGTAGTGATAAAATGTGGCTGAGGTCGACAATGACCAAAAGTCTTGATCTGTCCCTCCCTATAGAGAATCCTGCCTACGCCCTTGGGTGGAGCCCTATGGGGCATTGAGCGCATTGCCCCATCGGGCATCTCTAAACGTAGAGTGCTCCACTTGTGTTCTTTTGGAGATCCCGGAGTCTTCTTCCCATCGCCGTGGAAGGCGCCGGTCACCGGCAGGGTTTTAGTGCGGTGAAAATCTCACATAACCCGGCGTCGCTCCCACGGCTGGGTACCTTCATAAGGTTTCCCCCTCGAGAACAAAAAAAGATAGGACAGATCAAACAGACAGAAGGCTCAGATGATATAATTATTCTTGAGGATAGTGCTCCTCAATATTACACAATTTACCGTGTCTATTACACTGGTACTTATGACTTGACTGAAAATTTTCTAAAAATAATTTAATTTTTTTCACCCACTGACACGATTGCCCTCGAGCAAAGCCGATTATAATTTCTATCCAAAAAACTTTCAAGACCGGGATATATCGCGTCGTTTGTAGTAAGATAACTATTTTTTTTTTCTCCATTTTTGAGTAGTTGTTGCGGAAAGTCGTTGTCGTAGTTGTTACTCAAATGAGCTCGCATATTTGTTCGTAAATTGAGTAACAACTCTCGTGACAGCAACTGAATTTTTGAGGTCTCGGAGCGTTCGGTTTACTGTTTCAACATGATTCATGGTACATTCATTCCACATAATTAATGTGTGTGTAAAAATGTACGGTTCGTTTCAGCGAGCGAGCGGTTTCACCTATAAAACATACTTACTGTTGTTCTAAAGATATTGTCAGTGGTAGCTTGCGTGCATGAGTGTGCTGTTTTCCCATCTATACTTCTATACTAATATTATTAAGCTGAAGAGTTTGTGTGTTTGCTTGAACGCGCTAATCTCAGGAACTACAGGTTCGAATTGAAAAATATATTTTTGTGTTTAATATTAAATTCATCGAGGAAGGCTATATGCTATAAAACATCACGCTATGACTAATAAGAGCGGAGCAGCAACGAAAAATGTTGATTCACTACAAACTTTTTGTATGGTAATTAAATTGATTCTAAAATAGTACCTACATTATTTGCGAAGGTGTTTTACTAAACATGATATTAATTCGTATCCAAATGAATAGTTTATATATAAGTTATTTATTTATCACACACAAGAGCGGGAGGCGAGAGAGCGCTTGGCGACTGCGTCGATAGCTGCGAGGTATGCGCTCAGCTATTTTAATATTAGATATAGGATTTTTCTATTGGGTTTTGTTTTCCTTATTTTTCTGTTATTTTTCTTATAGTTGAAGATAGTTACTTATCTAAGTGCATGATTTGACTCATCATATTTTTCAATTGGGAATTTTTATAACGCTTTTTACTTATAGTACTTACATAGGGACTTAACCTAAATAAATATTGCATAGTATTTTCATATTGAGTATTGTTCCCTAATTAACGCGGGTGAAACCGCAGGGCCACAGCTAGTTATTAAATACATTTGCGGCAATCTCTGAAGAAGTAACGGCTCATTTTTCTTGGGTTGTCTTTCTTTTACGAATTTGAGATGAATGTTTTCCGATTGCCTCTTAGGGTGTGCGGAAAAAAAATCATCCCTAGTGTTTATCACACTATCAGTAATTGCATTATAAGCTTGCCTTTGATCTGTAATTTTGTAATTATTGATTGGTAAATTTTCGTTATCAAAAACATCAACTCATTGTTATTAGGTAGGTAGGGAAAAAACCGGCCAATTGCGAGTCGGATTCCCGCCCCCCGCCCCCTTAAATATTTATTTTATTCTGTTTTTAGTATTTGATGTTATAGCGGCAAAAGAAATACATCATCTGTGAAAATTACAACAGTCTAGACATCACGGTTTATGAGATACAGCCTGGTGATAGACAGACGTACAGGCGTACAGATGGATGGACGGATAGTCGAGCAGCGTAGTCTTAATAACAGAATCCCGTTTTTACTATTTGGGTACGGAACCCTAAAAAGCACCTAACAGAAAAATCACCCAACAGAAAACAACGTGGTCGCAGTCACGCTAATATTGTCTCTAACCGCACGTCCAAAATATATGCAGTAAAAGGGAGTCCAAGTCCAGTCCAAAATATATGAAGTCTCGTGTTTTAAACACTTGAGATGATAAACTTACTTATCGAGAAGGATTCATAATCTTTGATAAAATGACTATTAAATATAAGCGATTTTATTAATTTTTAAAATATTATTTTGGACTTAATTTGAAAAATTAGACATATGCTGTCGCTGACTTATTTGTAGATATTATTAAGCTCTAGAACTTTTCTGTAGAGGTCAATCATATATCTATTACTGTTAGAGCAGCGTTCGAAATAAATGTTTTCATTAGACTGTTTTTTCTCCGACTTACCACGTAAAATATAATACTTTCATTTCCAGGATAATATATAGCATATGTCACTCAAGAATAATGTAGCTTTCTATTGGTGAAAGAATTTTCAAAATCGGTTCCGTAAATCTAGAGATTACCCCTACAAACTCACAAACTTACAAACTTTACCTCTTTATAATATTAGTATTAGTATAGATATAGACTAGTATAGATAAATAACTCTGTTTTGATACGTATGCGTATGATAAGCATATCTAAACAAACCTTGGTCGGGTTCGCTGAACCTCTTGCTATATTGCTTGAAATACATGCAACGGACTTTCGTAGGTGTTTTGGCTGGCAAGAACATCAGGAATATTTATGCTAATTACTTTTGAATAAGAACACGTGTTTTTCTAAAAAAAAAAAACGATCATGTGCGTCCATTACTTGCAAGTTTCAAATATCAAAGATGGTAGAACTCTTTGTGGTTCGACTCCGGAAGCACCACCGCCACACCTATTTCAGTCTAATAACGGCAGTGTTATGCACTGTTTTGTTTTGGTCTGAAGGGTGTGGTAAGGGAGACATACTTTTCCGAGGCATTCAATCTTACTTCTCAGGGGTAGCAGCGCATCTGTGGCTGACCTTAGGTGAGATTTTGACAACCAGGGGTTGATTACAGATGTCCATGGGCGGCAGTAGCATCAGTTGGGCTGCAGGCCCGTTTGCTACTTCCATACTATAAATAAATTTAAAAAAATGTAGTCAAAGTCTTTTAATAACTAATTTTATAAAAGACTACCCCCCTGAGAACAAAATTCATAAGCCTGAGAGTTAAGTATTCATAGTGTTAAAATCATTTTTATAACAGAAATCTTACATAGTGGTATTGTACAGAAGTAAAAATTCCATTAGTTTAGTATATTTGGAGTGTGTTGATAGACGAACGACGTAAACGTGTTGATACAACTGTGTGACGATTGTTTGTAAAAACAGAATGAGTGCTTCTAATTATGTCGAAACGCCTACTCAAAGATAGTATTTGTTTGTGTTTTGTGACGTACATGCAACTTTCTTGGTAATTTCGTATTCATTTTAGTCCTCAGCAGAGTGACAATGTCGATATTTTATTCAATTCAATGCACATAACAGCTCTGATAGACTGATCCTGAATACAGCGGTTAGTCTAAATATAGTCTCAGGATAACGGTTATGTACGTAATTACGTATAGCCGTGAGCACACGTGAAGACTTATTTTTTTAGGCAGGTAAGAAAAACATTTTTATAGCATGATCTTATGATTAAGGAGGGTATTAATGAAATTGCCGAGTATGTGGGTCGGAGAATGGATACCATTTTATCATTACCTATTTTATAGCACCATATTTACTAAAACATTGTATTATGAAAGTTTAGATTTATATTGGAGCTGGGGTAAAATCCATCGACTAAAATTTTAGTTGAATAAGGCCATCTTTATAAAAATACACTATATCAAGCAGGTACATAATTTTCATGGCGTGGTAAATGAAGTCGCCAATTTTTTAAAAGTTGGTCTAAATCAAACCCCTTGTGGAATCTCAGATAGAACTCACCGGTGCTTCCCTTGCGTAGTGCCTTTCAGCCCTTCCCTTCCTTCCCAGGGCAAGTAGCCCTTATATTTTTTACCCCATGTAACATAACTACGTCTTAAAAGTTAGTTGGACGTCCTATAGCAAATACTACGGGGTATATAAGGAGGAGGGTGAGGTTCATAAGCAACAAATCTCATTCTGGACAGCCCTCTCTAGTGTAGAAATTTCACCGACTACCTTTCTTTTATCTCAACTGCCGCTGTTGGATTCCGGACCTTAACAAAGTATAGCTTGATACGTCCAAACTTAAATCTGGTAGAATTTTGCAGCACGATCGATACAACCGTCACATCTATGTCCATTCTAAAAAATGGTGTAAAGTTAATCTGATTTGGAGTTGGAATGGTATTAAGCCATTTGAAGCATTTTTGATCAACTTCCGATATGACTGTTCTCTTTCGTCTTACAAATGTCTATGCACAGCAATGATATTGTGCGTGAACTTTAGATAGTGTGTGCGGGATGCTCGTTGCTTGCATGTTTCATGTGACGTATAATAGTAATATATACAATAACACAAACGCAAATACATAGTCTTTGACGTCTGCACTACGGTAGCAAGACTTCTAATTTTGTATTCAATGAATACGTTGAAGAATGAACGAATGTTCTTCAATTAACACACGCTATAACGTTAATGATTATAGAGCAAATATCTATTACTTTAGATATTCTATACTTGTTAGCATACTTGGGAAACAATAAAAATACATTACGAGATGTAAATTTTTGGTTACTTAGCTATAAATGCACACTATCAACACCTTGCCACCCATACTATACACAAATATACACATACTATTAAAGCTATAGATAAATTCTGTATAGCCTTCTATATAGAAGACCAAAAATAAATATGTATTGTCTTTTATGCTAGTGTAGTGAAATTTTTGCTATTTTTTGTAAGAACTTGTTCTTTTAAAATACGATGGCAACATTAGAACTCGCAGATACTGATTATAAAGAAACTATTTTATAAGTACATAATTAAATACATTTTACCTAGAAGTCATTATCCGTCTTCTCGATAGAACGGAAAAATAATTTAATAAGACTTATCTTTACGCTGTGTCGAAATAGTTCCCGTCATGTGAATCATCGCTAGATAACAATATGGCGTGATCCGAACTTTAAACCATAAGTTACTCATATCACAAAGTCAGCAGAGTATTCACATTCGGCGTATGCATCTCAGATTTCAACCGAAAGCGACAATTATTTAACGAGGTAAACGCACTAGCGTTTGAGTTTTAGTTGTAGTTTTCAAAAAGATTTGATTTGGCTTGACTTGTATGTTTAGTGTATTATTTTAATCAGTATTAATATTCATTCGTTGCTTTTGTGCGGCTATACAAGATCGTATCCCACTTATCGTAAGTAATATACTGATAAAGGTCTAAATTCAATCATTATGGTCGAATTTAGACCTTTATCAGTACATTACTAGCGATGAGGATTCACATAAGTAAAATGAGACGACAAGTCGTCTCATTTTACCTATGTGAATGATTCAGTCGATAAGTTCAAGAACTTATCGACTGAATCATTAGGTAATAAGAGATCATAACAGTGATGGTTAAATACGGGGATGTCATAAATAGGTATGCTTACTCAGGGCTTTGGCGTTGGCACGTAACGTAATGGATGATGCAAGTAGGGCGCGCGGGGCGTCAGGCCCTCGGAGCGCAGAGGGCGGGCGTTCCCACACTAATTCTACGCGTACATTCATTTGGTCACGTTATCTTTATAACGTATTCAATTGAAGTGTATGGTTGTAATTTCATAAGTGCCTTTTTGAAGGTCATTTGCTTACTATTATGATACTAAACAAGTTTACTTAGCTTTTTAGTATCATAATAGTAAGCAAATGACCTTTGAATTTATAGCTTTTTATTCATGTTTAACTTTCGATCTGCATTGTTATTTTGATATTTTATTCTATTCCCCGTGTTTTGTGACAAAGGGTTAATTGTGATAACAATAATTAACAACATTAACAGTGACAATATTGTGATATATCGTGACAATAATAATGAAGTATCACTTAACCATAAATTTTAAAATACCAACCGAATTGAGAAATGACTTATTTTCATTCTGTTTGATAAAATCTTTTGTCTTTCATAAATAACATTTGATGCTCAACTTCAACATAGTCCTGGCTATAAATTTAAATCAAACAATATTTTTACGAACCCATAATTTTTTTATATTTATAATTTGTTATTGTATTAAGCATTATTAAGAAGACATTACAGATGTAATTCCATCACGGTGCAAAGGGCTTTGTTTAAGACATTTGTGTACATGTGTACTTAATGAATAAAGTTAATTCAGTAGGTACTTAACTAGACTACGTGCGTGGTCATTTATCATTCTTTTTTACATGAAAGTCAAAGTTAGCAGATTTATGAACCCGATTATACTCGAAACATTACAATTCATTGAAATGAAAGACGATCTTAATTAGCGCGTACAATAATAACAACAACATGTTTGCTTTGACCGCGTGCGTATCGCCGGCGTACGATAGGCGTATTCATTCATGTCATTCGATTCGCGCGACAAATAATAAAAGCGATAAATTGTTTGTTATCCGGCCGTAGTAGTGGTAAATATGTACGACGTAATTTTATTTGGAAAACTATTCTGTGTCGCAGTATAACTCTGCAGGCCTCAGCTTATATATCTGCGTTCCAGACAGCCTCCGACACTCTGTTACGCTCCGTCGTCGCGGTAACCACGCGTTTTCTACACATTCGTGTTTTGTTATTAACCCGGGATACGGTCGCAGGGATGATGGCATCTACGGTGTCTATCTTGCTACTTTTATGTGCGTGCACCTTCGCTTTGCCAAAGGAAAGGGTGAGTGTTTTTTATTACCTTACCTACCTTTCTTGTAACATTTTTGTTATGGTTACATTTTAATATCACATCACTCAGTGTATTATAATACAATTAAAGCATGAGATTAATTTAATTTTAAATTTAGAGTAACAGTTTACGGTTTTTTCCCAAAATAATGTTATTTTTGTGCATGTTTTATATCTCTATGAATTCCAGTGAGGCTCTTAGAATAAAAATGAAAAATTAGAATTCCGGTCATTTTCGCATTAACTAGAAGCTCTATTTTGAGATACCAACTTAACTACACATGTCAGTTGTGTTCGTGAATTAATTTAATTAATAAATATTTACAGTTATTTGTCACATTAACATAGCAGATATTGATTCTAGCCAGTGTTAAGACCGGTAACAAAAAATTGCGAAAAAATAAGAAGAATTTCTTATGGTTCCACTGCAGCGTTAATATGAAAAGTCTATTATACATATATTTATGTTGTAATGTCAGTGTGTAATATTCTTTTTATGATTGAAGTGTGTGAAAAGGTGTAAAGACATTCATCCTTAGATTTATTCGTACGCTTTTGCTATTTTAAAAGGTTTTATATTATTTTAAATACCCACCCTGCTGCTATGTTCGAAGGTGATAGAACTCTTTGTGGTTCGACACCGAAAGCACCACCGCCACACCTATTTCTGCCTAATAACAGCAGTGTTATGCGCTGTTGTGTTCTGGTCTAAAGGGTGTGGTAAGGGAGACATACATTTTCGAGGCATTCCTACTTAGTCCTCAGGGGTAGAAACGCATCTGTGGCTAGCCTTTAGCGAGACTTTGATAATGCCTGGGGTTGATTACGGATGTCCATGGGCGGCTGTAGCCACTTACCATCAGGTGGGCTGCATGCTCGTTTGCTACTTCCGTACTATCAAAAAATGTTCATGTAACGTTATGTGAAATTCACGCTTATTGTGTGCCTTTAGATGTGATGCAGTCCTTTTATGTTCTGTACTCCGACCTCTTAGTACGAGGTTATCTTGTTCTCGAAACAATATTTGTTTATTTTTTTCCAATACGTTGCAATGTTTTTGTTCCCGTTATCGGTCCCACCTTGCAATGTACTTTAAAAGGACAGGCGAAAACATAAACAATGATTGTTTTCAGAAATCAAAAAACTCAATCACCTAATAATCATAAAAAAGGCTCTGCTGTGAACACGGGTCTTATTCAACAACTTCGAAAGGCTTGAAGTATATTTTGAAGTTAATTGTTGGACAAAGGGTCCCGCCGCCGCCAAATGGACGCATTTTCACCTGTTCCTATACCTTCTCAATGTCTTCCACCGTCTTCTTCAGGTCATCTTACCACCTGATCGGGGACCTGTGTTACTTTTGCTTAAAAATAATCGCCATCCATCACATACATAATGGCTCCAATGCGAATTGGTGAAGGAAGGTACGGATTAATGATCTACTTAAGCTTGTTGCAACGGGGACCAAAGCATTAATGTGGTTTCCGAAATAGAAAATCGGTTATGGGGTTTTGAAAATAGTGGTCATCAGTAGTATAGTAGTAGTAGTAGTAGATGGCAAGAATTAAGGATGTCTTGTAAGTCTTTAAAAAGACTCCACTAAATTTCACAAGACTAAAATGAAGATTTAATTATCGAGTTCCTTTAGTCTTAAGACTCGCAACCGAGACGTTTAACCTTCGTCCGAGTCGCAAAAAAAGTTTAAGCCAAAATCAATACGTGCACACTTATTGATTTTTATTTAGGCTATTTTAAGGGTTAATTATATAGTTATTAAGTCCCTCGACTTGTTAACGTTTGTAGTATAAGTCAACGAGTAGATGTCATTTAGAGACCCAGAAGTGTGTTTGTATGTCTGCTGAAAGTCGGGTGAATCTTAAAGTTAAAAGTTATTAGCCTTGTGACCAAAGACCTTAAAGACTAGACAAGACGTGAGTGGGTAAAAACGTAGTCTTTTCAATATGACAAAAAAGACTAAGTCCCTTTCGTCACTACATAAGTCCGGTCATAGGCGACGTGTGCATTATAATTATAATGTAGTTATTGTGTAAAAATATATTTGTACGTAAACATACACAGTGAGGTTTAACGTTAGGTGGAGTGCATGCACATATGCAATATTTTTTCTATTATATAGGCGCGTTCGCTATAATTAATCAAATCGTAGATTATAGTACTATAATGAAACATCATAAAAGTGACATTGCATATTATAATTACTATTACCCGACTGCGTCAGGAGGAGCATAATGTTTTTCGAGCGTATGTATGCATGTTTGTATGTATGTCTATAACTCTGAAACGCGCTACAGCCTAAACGGGTTGCAAATTGTGACGTATAACATCATTAGAATCGTTAAATGGCGCCTGCACGGGGAATAAAGGAATAGAGAGGAGGGACGACTTCATGGCGACAATATGGGTATGAAATGAAAGCCAACAAATAGATTATCGTTTTAAGCAGTCGGGGTTTTTGTTTTAACTTACTCTGTTGCGCATTATTATAATAATTCATTTAGTTTATTATCATGAGCCCAATAATTTCAACAATCGATCACAGGTACTTTCTCAGAACCTTGCTGGTCAATGTTGTAGAAGAATTCGACTGACTTCGAAAATCTGAAGTGTGTGTCTAAATGTATTTGGTATGAGAAAACTAATTTCACACCACGCGGTAACAAGGCAATATTTGCTTATAATTAAAACTGATGAAAATTTCCACTTCGCTTGTACATATTGTTTGGAAGAAAAACATGGTCAATGAACCTTTTAGGTACACGCGGTGCTACGCAGTTTCTTGCTTCCTGTTTACACAATCCGTGTGCGAGTACCTACGTGATAATGTTAATGTGACTTCGCATATGAACATGACGGGACAGTGTGACTGTAATATAGGTCATAAAGCGTATTTGTGGATTGTTTCGGACCTAAAAACCTTAACTATGATTAATACCATCAACTTGAACACTACGAAGGTTTTCTATATAATTAAAGGAGCAAACGATAATGCAATCCACCTGACGGGAAGGCAACTGCTGCTCATAGACATCTATAATCAATTTCAGAGATAAGGTTAGAAGTTAGAAACCCATCCTAGATCCGCCATAGATATTAGGGTATGTTTCAACCCTTAACACTAAGTTGGAATGCCTATAATGTCTCTGACTTAACAATGCAAGTAAAATGTTGACGACCCACGTGGCTGAGCGGTCCCTATACTGGTCTGACAGTCCGTCGGTCATAGGAGGTTCCGGGTTTGATCACCGGTCAAACATATATCTGAATAATGCTGGAAGATATCTGGTCTGGGTGCTTGTGTATTTGTCTTTGTTTGTCCCTTTTTTTGTTCTCGAGGGGGAAACCTTCAAAAGGTACCTTACGTACCGTCCTCGGCGCTGCGAAGAGGACTCCGGGATCTTTGTATGACCAACAATATAGGAAAAATCCTAGTATGGAGCTATGAATGTAAAAGCGTTAAATCAGTAAAATAGTAATATACATAGTAAATAATATGTTAGAAATACATTACTGAAATATACTTTCAATACAATAATTCTGAAGTTTTTAAACATCTACGTTTTCATTGAGCCACGCGATGTTTATTTTCAAAATTAATATGAGCGCTGACTTACTATTATTTTATTACTTTTTTCTTGAAGGCTATTACTGCATCATCAGAAGTAAGAAGCTTAAATTTAAACTTTGGTGGACTTTAGTAGTTGTTTTATTAAGCAACACGAAGAAACAGTTCAAAATCTGGTTAAGTTTCTGCAAGAGGTATCTCTAAAGTATAAGGCCTCAAGGCTGAAGTTGGAAATATAACAAAATATCGAAAATATAAGAATTATGTGTAGTTATTCTAAAATAATAATTACATTTAAAATAATATTAAATTTGAGTTAAAGAACTGCTATGTCATAAGCGTTAAACTGATAGTTAAATAATAGTAGGTAAAGCAACGGCATATTACATTTAATTCACATTCTGCACTAGACCTTTAAGTAATAACCAGACCATGAAATATTCGCTTAAAGGTGCAAGCGTTAGTGGTGTGCATTAACTAGCAACACCCGACTGCTTTAAACGATTTTTTGTTCATAATGATACATTTATTTTAACGCTTAATACGAGTTTTCCTCAAAATAGTCAAGTATTACAATATATATATATATATTTAGAATGGTCTATTTACTAGCTTTCATTCGATACCCATATTGTCGTTCATAATAAAAAGACGTCACTCCCCCCTTTTTCCTCTATTTGCAGGCGTCATTTTTAAAAATGATATAGCCTATGTCACTTTCCAAACTGAGACGATTCTAATGATATGCCATACATCACAATGCGACACGCCGTTAGGGCTGAAGCGCGTGCCAAAGAAATGGACATACATGGAAACAAACATACATACATACGTATATATATGCATACATACGCTCGAAAAACATTAACCTCCTTCTGACGCAGTTGGGTAAAAACAAATGCATTCATGCATTATGTCTTATCTTATAAGGCAACGATATTTTACTGCAAAACGTAATGTAATTTGCTGAAATTTGCTTAACGCTGAAGCTTGCAGCACCAAGGAAGTGTTTAGTGGGTTAGGGAGGCATTGCAGCATCAGGTTTGACGAGTTCAAGAAAAAAATATACTTATTACATTATATTATTTCAAATACTTCTTCAAAATTTTGTGATAAAAAAAAACACACGGCAGAAGTGGAATTTCTGAAAAGTAGCCCACCTAGTGGCCAAGAGATTGAGATTATAAATAAGTAGGTATATCAGGAGTATTAGGATAATACAGCATAGTTTAATCCCATTATTTTATCATGATCATCATAGCCATTTCAAAATAAAACTGATCTAAGGGGTAAAATTAAATCAAGAATAAAGAAATCGGGTTTGAACAATTAATTAAATAACATTGTAACTTTAAAATAGATATTGCTGAAAATATTCATCAGTTTCATATTGTTTCTCTCAACTTTTTGAAACACATTATAAAATCATCCAATGAATATACCTGAATCTCTTCCTTTCCTGTAAACTCAATTAAAACAATAAAGCCTATATAAATATGAAAGTTGCACATAAATATTTATGCTGACGCGAACTTTTATTTAGATGGAGTCTAGTATTTATATGTCAAGTTTAAAAGTATTGGTACCTGTTACCCATATTTTCAAAAAAACCTTATGTTTACACATTCAGTTTAATACTTGAAACTACTTGTAATACTGTACTTTACTCTAGTCTATCGCCTAACGAATTAAAAAGTGATGAATTCGTTGATTGAAAAGGAAGAAATATAAATGTTACCTCTTATTAGGGCGGTTTCAGAAACTCTCCGAAATTTGAATGCAATTATGTTATTACGCATTAGGTCCCTTTTACTCGTCCCCGTAGTTCCAGGATCAGAATATTGCTACGGTATCCTCTGCCTGTCGTAAGAGGCAACTAAAAGGGGGCGTCCAGGGTTGCGGGCGGCAAGAGTAGGAGCTCGAACCGTCCGTCCTAGTGACACCGGGAAGGACGCCAGTATATGTGGTCACATACGTAGAGACTAGACGGTGCAGTGGGCTCAGCCGCTCACCTGAGTGGAGCCCAATAGGACAATGCGCTCAGAGGACTCATTGTGTTCATTTGGAGATCCCGGAGTCCTCTTCGCAGCGCCGAGGACGGCGACGCATTATTATTGAACCGTTAAGTCAACATACGTCGTTACATCAGCCAACCAACTCAATTTATTACGCTTGTTTGTTATTAAAATTAAGCTTGTATGTTATACCTACTTATGTAGAATTTTTAGTATTGTAACCTAGGTACTAAATGTGAGAGAATGTCTGCTAAAGAAGGTGCGACGAAAACGATATGAAATTACATTATCTATAAACAGTGGACCTCGATTGGCCGAATCCTCAATTATCCGAACGATGACTTGCATTTTGCTAACGCTCAATTATCTGAACGTTAGCGCGAAAGATACATCGTTGTTCGCTGCCAACGCCGTACTCAAAAACGCGTCCCAACCGTTCGTCAATTAATAATAAATGACGATTTTATGAAAATAATACAAAAACAAAAGCATTTTTCTTTTTTCAACTGTTTAAAATTCATATGTAGATATATCCTAACGCTAATATGAATTTCAAATTTTATTCAATATAACTGTTATTATTTGGTAAAGTGTTGCTTGTAATTTCGTCCCGAAAATCTTAAGTTTCCATTATCCGAACTTTTGATTATCCGAACTAGTCTCGGCCCCAATTGGTTCGGATAATAACATAAACGCTTAAACATAAAATAATCGTGGTTCTACTGTATGATCGAATTATATTAAAGACCATAAGTTATGAGCTATAGCCTTACTCCTAAAGCTTAAGCAAGCGACTTAGGTTTTGGGTGTGCGACATAATCGGTAATCACAAATTTATTTGGACCTTCTCGTAAATCCATAAAAAGAAATACTGAAGGTCCTATACTTATTTAATTTGTAAGTGAGACCCTAACTTATTTAATTTGTAACTTGACAGACATGACACGTGTTATGCGTTTCGATATTTTTTATTAAGATATTTCGCACCTAGCCAGGTACACAACAAAGTTTAATTCAGTTTGATTACGTCAGAAAGCGGTGATTTTTCAGGCATGTATGTATGTGTGTATTCATTTATGTCAAAATAAAGAATTTAATTAATAAAATTAATTTAATTAATATTTAATTTAATTCATTGGCTCGCTCTATAGTTCAAAGGGCTTGACGGATTTTGTCCTATAATATGTACTATATATACTGAACAAAGAAAAAACAATCAAAAGACAACTTTACCAACTGTTTTGTTACAACTTTGTTCAGTGGAAGGGTGTGGTTGCCAGCTGACTTTTTGTGAGGCAACCATCTTTGTCAGACTTCAAATGGAACCCTTGTTCTGTATGAAGTTGCTCACAGTTGTCCATGGGTGTTAGTGACCACACTGACCACTTACCATCAAGTGAACTGCAAGCCCGTTGGTTTCTTAAATCTTATAAATAGAATGTTAAAAAAAACATTAAGGTAAATATATTATGGACACGGACCAATTATGGACAAATTTCTAGGTTCCCTCCAATAATATGAAATTGGTAGATTATTTTTTTCGAATAGCCTCCTTAATTAGTTGTGCTAGTATTCCGAATGTAAATGTCTGTTGTAAATTTTTAATAGCCTTAAGCCATTTTGTTTTCGGTCTTAACCAATTTATCGTTCATGCAGTTTTAATTGAAAATTGGGATTTCTTATAAGGATCGCGACGCAAGTGAGTACATTTATTTGCTATTTTTTATATCAGGTTACACCTGATATAAAAGATAGCAAATAAATGTACGTACGTTGATGTTAACATCAACGTACGTACATTTATTTGCTATCTATTTTTAAAAAATATGTTACTTATTGAATAATAATTCAATAAGTAACATAATAATAGTGTGTAATTATGAACATTATTATGTATCGTATGTGACCAAAATTAGGTGTTCTAACTGGTTCAACATTTTTTATGATCCTAATATTTTTTATTACTCGAGATATGGCAACTAAGTAATATAATATAAATATAATTATATCAAAGAGCAAATGCCAATAGAAGAAGAAGCAGAAGAAGTACGAAAAGGAGGGTATTATTATGTTTATTTATTTTTAATTTTAAATGAAAACTTATTATGAAAATGCCTTTTTTATCTGCCTTATTTGCCTCCAAATCCCTGAGCGCGTGGTTTGTGAAATGGAAAATTACAAATCAAAAATGAAAAAATTAATGCTTATACTGTCCATGATTGGTCCATAATTGGCATTTACACACGATGACAAATTAAAATTTTTGAAAAATCTAAGTACTTGTTGCCCTTTTCTGTCAATTCATTTAATGCACTTTGGTAATTTCTTTTACAATTATTTATTTATTTTTAATAAATGTCTTCAATAACGAAGTAAGGGACTCAAAATCACCGATTCTTAAAACTTTATCAGTAGAGATAAAAATGCTCGTCACTTAATACAATATGCGTGAGTTTGTATTGACGTATTAATTTGAACTTTGAATTTAGATAGTGAATTGTCCGTATTTGCCCTTTGCTTGAACGCCTTGGTCGATGTAAAAATCAGGCGGCTGGTTCATCACAACATGCATCGTTAAGATTTTTGCTTAGCTTTTTATATATTTTAATTTATAAATGCTTCTTACGTAAGCATCTTGGAATGTCTAGATAAATAGCTAGTTGAACCGGTAAACAGTTGCTAACGCAGAATTTAGATGATAAGCCGGAGGAGGCGGAGAGGATCATAAGTTAAAATAACATTATAAGTCTATCTGACGGTAATAGTACTGTTGTCTATAAACATAATTAAATACTAAACTAGTTAAGATTAAAATCCTACCTGAAATTTTGTACTTGGCTACTTTATTATCACAAGTAACTCCAAATTAATCGAAATTGGTTTCTTGTAATGGGTCCCTTGCCACCAGGTAAAACTAAAAAAATCATAAAATCCTTAACACTGCTGTTATATGTGTAATTCAAGAATAGTGGTATTTCTGGACTAGAGAATCCCGCCTCAAAAAACTCGAGAAATTTATCTTTAGTCGAGACGGGAACAAGCTCGAGAATTCAATTCTGTGCGCTAGGCAATTTGGTAAACCATCGATGAAGAATGCGTATTTTTAAGTTATTGGGAGATATTGTCTGTAAATTGAGGAATTCCCTATCAGATGTTACTATTAATGCTTTTGTATATCTAAAAGCCTTTTATGTGAGCAAGAAGCGCTGAATTAATATTTGATGTTATTGTAAATTATTTTCCGGGTAACTGAATGATTTACTATGCTCAAGGGAAAAAGAATAGCATTGAATAATTTGTTTAAGCATATGACTGTAATGTTCTCAATTTAATATTGAAATATAAAAGGTAATCCTGGCTTAAATTAGCAGCAAAATGTTTGTTCTGTTAAATAAGGTTTTATTACTACCCTACCGTATACCTTTATATATAGATCCGTCTCGTATAATTGTTAATTTAAAAGTGCTTCTTATAGTATTTAAGAATTTATCATCTCATGTATCGGTCTAATTTGTAGTAAAGCAAAAGATTGAAAATAATATCGTTTTATATTTTTTTATATAAAATTTGAGAAATCTTGAGACTTTTGAGAAACTCAATCTCGAGAAACCCTGGTCGAGGGTTCGCGTACCTCGAGATTTTTTGTATGTATGTATGTTCATTTATTTGGCACACGCTACAGCCCAAATGGCTTGACCGATTGTGACATTTGGTATATCATTGGAATCGTCTCACTTTGCAGTGTCATAGACTTTAAAAAATGACGCCTATAAATAAGAAAAAATCGCGAACGCTAATTTCAGTTTTAGCAGTCGGCTCTTTTGTTTTCATATTATACCTAATAATCATCTGAACAAATTATGGGCTTACGAGTAACAACGTTATAGCCATAAGCGTGACCTTCATAATACAAACCTTGCGTAAAATATATAAGTTAACATCTTTGTTTGCAGTTCACCCGAGGAGTAAACTATTGTGCACCCCAGACACCCTGCTCCTGGGGAATTAATGTAGCTCCCCTAAAAGGTGTAATACAAGAAGTCGTAAATACCTAGTAAGTAAAATCTTTATCCTATATAAAATTTAATACTTTTTAAATCCAACGGGTATTCAACGGTCTGCTCTTTTTTAAATAAGGTAAGAAGCAAACAAGGTCGTGTAGTTAGTTAGTTGTAGTTAGTTATAAGAAGAAAACAGTTATATGTATGTTATTTCACATATTTTAAAAACGCGCATATCAAGTGATTTAACATTCCCGTGGGCGAATATTTCAGTATTCCATATCCAGCGATAAAGAATATATAAAAAGTAAAAAGACTATTGTGCACATTTTCATTCTGACACTTTCCAAAAGATGAAAATGTACATCAAAAGTTAAAGTCGTCATTGTTCTTTTTTATAACAGATTGAAATAGCAAATAAGCATACAGTCCACTTTATGGTAAGTGGTTACTAGCTTTGGACATCTGTAAGCAACTTCATATAGAACAGGGTTTCTATCTGAAGTCGATCACAGAAGCGTTGCTACTCCCCAGGACTGAGATGGTCGCCTCTAAAGCCTAACGCTTAAGCCATGACTTAAAATATGTATAATATATGTTATTTCTAAAAAAATGGGCGTTGCCAGTTATTGAGCCAGAGGGGTGGGGGCATGAAACATTAACATATAGAGCATAGATTTTCTAAGGGTGGATCGAATTTATTCTCCCTCAGCCCTCCTTTGGCGATGCAAATGTCTCTTTCAGTCTTGTTTTAGGTTCTTGCTCAATTCTATTGCATAATTAATTACATTATTTCATTTCAGCTGCACATGTGCAACTGGCAAGGTTTGCGTGAGAGCCGAAGAAGACCCAACAAGTAACAGTTTCATATACAAATGTAGGGATCTCGAAAATACCAGCTAAAAGACAAAATGCTTCCAGAACCTACGACACTAATCTGTTATCCTTTCTCTCTCATATATTTACTGTTCCATCAAATCAAAATTAGGAAGGATTTACTTCTTCCAGATAGATATTTTCGTGGTAGAGAAAAATGCTAATGTGAAAGCCATGACGATAAATTTTATTATTGGTATAAACCTTGTTATAACTACAATTCAACCCAATTACTATCTATTGTTACCCACAAAGACAATACCCTAAAAGGTGCTTTGCTACAACAGCGATGTTAAGTAAAACACTTGGGGTGTAAATAACAAAACAAAAGTAATGTGAAGTAAGTTTTAAATGGCATTTGAAAGTAGACTTAATAAAGTATATCAATTAATAACATTTGAACTCCATTAAAATATTTTTCAATGATTTTAACATTAGTAAGAATTTGCCGAAATTAAAGAGGTTTAATTGATTTTATACAACTTCAGTTATTTTGATGGACTCACATCTTCGACTTCTTATAAAAGACTATGCTTATACAAGTGTCTATGAGGCAAATTATTGACATCATACTTTTTAATATATGTGTATAGAATGTCTATGTAGTAATTATTCACTAAACGCTAATTATGATCCATTACATAACTAATGTTCTTCGAGTAATAATAGTAGGTACTATAAAAACAAAAAAAAACAATATAATTAAGTATATTACGAAACAAATGGAAAAGTACAAAAAGATAATGTGAGTAATATCTACAATAAAGATGACTATTTTAAAATGATTCACCTATGATTTGTAAATCCATGACTTTTCAAGGAATGTAGATATATTTTTTTAACATAACAATTTTTATACTTTTCCGAGGCATTTCATCTTAGTCCTCAGGGTAGGAACGCATCTGTGGCTAACCTTATTTGAGAATTTGATCTTACCTGGGGTTGATTACAGATGTCCATGGGCGGCAGTAGGGCCATCAGGTGGGCTGCATGCTCATTTGCTACTTCCATACTATAAAATAATAAAATAATTAGTGGAACTAATCATATTTTTAAAGAATTAATCTTTCTAACTGGTGTTATGTTGTTGTATTCACATTATTACGAGCACTACATACGTACTGTACATATTAGTGCAGACGTAGGCTTAATTTCAGAGAAATTTTGCGACTTATTGCAAGTCTTATTAATAGATATAAACTGCTTTAAATCGTCAATGCATTAACAATAGCAACCTAGAGAAATTACAATATTGGTTATTGTTTGGAGATTCGTGGAATATTACTTTATTTAAAACACCAGTTTAAGCTAGTTATTGTCGAATATCATGTTGAATGATTGTGTTTGTATTGGTTGTTTTACTATGATGTTATATATACAGGCATATAAAAAAGAGAGATACAGCCTCGCAGTACATTCTATACTTACGCAAGCGCAAGTTGTGGTTCAAATCTTCTCTTGTGTGAGTAGAGTTCTCTTTGGGCATAAATGTCTCATGGACATCATGGTAGACAGGTGAATTTTTATGTTATCGTATTATATTAATGTGGTGTGCATACACGTATAATTCATGTATGTACTGCATGCTTCACTATACGTTCTAGAGGTTTAGTATATCTTTCTGACGATTATAGTTTTCATTACTTGAACGCACTTTGTTTTACAGGTATATGATGTTTTTGCGCAAAATTGTGTAAGAGTTCAATAGTACGATCCCGCATAAAACTTGCCGAATATAAATTGCAATTAAATAGATTCATGGGAAACTGTATCCAAAGCGATTGGCCAAGTACCTATTTTTGATATTTTAATTGTTACAATAATTCTGCACCTAGAATTACTGTTGTTACATGTACTTATTAGTTTATAATTTAGTAATGCTAATTATCGCTTACCTTATTTGTCGAATTTTTAAATAATTTAATATTTTATGACAATAGGCTTATTGTCATGTTTTAAAAGATCAGTTCATTGGTCTTATGCCTAAAATACTAGTTCTAATAATAAGGTGATTTTTTATAATGGACAGCTGATTTGTTTATTTTTTCTGAACGCTTGCTAGCAATAGTTTGTGCTCGCACATTACACATTACATATGTCGACGCAAAAAAGCGAAAACGATGTAACCCACAAAACGACAAATGCTCAAATTGTCTTTCAAAATAATTTTGTTTATTTCATCGCTGTATACAAGCAAATTTTCCTGATGAATGTACAAGAAAAAGAATTATGTGGATGCATGTTACATCGTTTCGAGCTTTTTTACGTCGTTTATTAAATGAATTACTAGTAAGCACTTTAGAATAAGCATTAGTTACTAGATACTTATAATTATATTATCAGATGTTTATCGACAGTAAATGATGACATCTCGCAATTAAATATATTATTATATTCACTGGATAACTTTGTACTAATCGTGAAAATAAACTTGTTTGTTGTATTTTTGTTTTATTGGTAATTGACTAATTTCCTTTGGAATATTTGAACTTAGTTATTAATATTAGTACCACCCAAGTGTTAATTTGTCACTACTGCTGATAGACACTTCTACTTTTGAAAAACGTAAAAAAAATGTAAATGTCATTGTCATTGTTACATTCCAGATACTCTACCTTTTCATATACAGTCAAAATAATTTATTCAATAAGTTGTTTAACAGAAATGTTGTGGCACTTGTGGCCCTTTAGTAATTGTGCAAAAACTCAAAAATGCGAACACAATTTTGTTATTGCTACAAAATGTATATTTCGCGTTGGGTGGCTTTTTTTCTTATCGTATTATATCTATGTACGTCTAGATTTCCAGTCTCTTTGGTAATATCGAATTGTAATGATTGCAAAATAAAAAAATAAAAACAGAAATGTTGTGACACTTTATTATTTGTGCAAAAAACTCCCTAAAATGCGAACACAATTATATTATTTCTACAACATGCATATTTCCCTTTTTTCTCATCATGTTTCCCAGTCTCTTTGATAATTAAACAGATTAAATTGAGGTTATTGTTAAATTTTGCATAGTTACTTTTTCTATTATTATAATCTTAATTTTGATTATCTACATGAGGGTATATGAAAACATTGCTCACTGTCGTATATAAATTATAAAGCTTATTTCATACTAAAAATCATGCCATAGGAATAGAATAATTTGTAACCGTTATTCAGCCATCACGTTTAACCAGGTATAGGTATATATCGGGTCGAGTGAAGTAAGCCACTGTGGTGATAAAATTACGTGCTTGCAAGTTTTAGAGGCAGTGTCCGGCCGAAGGCCAATTCTAGGCTGAAGCCGAAACCGATTGTTCGGCTATCGTCCCAACCTTCGGCTGAAGCCGAATGTTTAATAACCATAAGAAAATCAGTTCTAAATTTTCTAAAACTGAATAATACACCGATTTAAAGAACTTTTGTACATTTATGTTAATGTTGATTATGTATAGACAACTTCTATAGTTGATTACAATTACTTTCTAACTAGTCAAAAATGATAGCATTTCTAAGTAATGTGAATTTGAAACACAACTGGCAAAGCAAGCCCACTGTGGAGTGTGTGCAGAGATAAGCCTCTGCACTTTATCATCTCAATCGCGGTATACAGCATTCGTTAAAGTTTGTTAAAATGTTTATCTTGCTTGGCACTTCGGTTTCAGTCAAAACTTCGACCCATTTTGGCCGAAGACGAAGGTTTCACCAAAGGTGGTATTTTTGGCCGAAGGTGGCCGAGACCGAAGCCGAAGCTTTGGTGGGCCACACTATTGAGACCGTGACCTACGTTAGTTGTCGGTCCTGGCTCGTATCATTAAATAGCGTTCCTTAAAAGGCTATTCGTCGTTACGGAAAAAATCAGATTCGGATTTTCCGCTATGAAGTAGAAGTGAAATGTCGTAAGGGAGATATATTTTTTTTATCAGACTCAAGTAGCGACCTGATGGTAAGTGGTTACTGCCGCTCATGGACATCTATAAGTAACTTCATAAAGAACAGTGGTTTTGTCTGAAGTCGATCACAGATGCGTTAGTACTCCCGAGGAATAAGATGGTCGCTTCATATAGGTACAACTAAGCCGGCATACTTACATACATTACATACTTAGCAGAGTGTTCCTAACTTAGTCTTTGGGCCACTGGCCACTATGAAGTAGACTGTAAACTTATATCTGTCTTTATATATATAGAGCCTTAAAGGAATACTACTACACTAGTTATATTATCAAAAATAAGTAGATCCTTTAATAATAGGAATCTATCATCGTCATCTCATTAGTAAAAATCTATTGAATGTACCTTAAAAGTTTAACAACTTCAAGTTAAATAAAATTAATTAATAAGAAGTTGTTTCTTTAAAAATATAACTATATCTTTTGCGTGCATGTGTCATAGGCTTAAGCGTAATATGAAGCTTATTGTTTACTTACTTCTTTTGCATTAAATTTGAGGGTAGTTTATTAAATTTGATAAAGCCGACTGTAAAGCAGATAACCCACATGCTTATCATGCTATTGCGCTGTCCTTTTTATGGTGTAAAGTAAAAATGGGCAAAGCTAAATGATTTAATTTTTTTTAAGATTTTGTGCAACCAATTTATATATTCTTGTAGGACAGGTATAACGTAAAATTGTTTCGTGAAAAGCCCAAATATTGGAAGCCATGAACAACGGCTGATGCATTCACTTCTTTATATCAGTTATACCATTTGTACTTATGAAAATATAGTTTACCGATACGTATATATTGTCTTTCGGTTTCTCGAAGTTTCTTTTCGTCGCACGCATTCAAAGGTGTATAGAGCCTCACGAGTTTAAATTAATAGTAGGTATGCAAATGGAGTCCTTGCCGTTTAATAATTATAATATGGACGACGGGAAATCGATTTTTACTACGGCTAGTGATACTCTGCCTACAACAACTACGGTAAGTCGTTTTTAATACGCTTGTATTACCTTAGCATGTAGGTATTTATGTAACGGAATTTTTGAATGGGATTTTTACCCACTTTAAAAACGTCGGATTGAGTTGAAACTTCGCATACTTATCCAAAAACCAATGACAATATAATTTGATAATTTGTATAGTAATCCCCTTCATGATTTGTAACTTATAGAAAATCATTAAGGTACCTTATTTTGGGACGTCTTACCCTCCGGGTCTCTCATTTACTATGGCTAAGTCAATTTAAGTCTGTACGGATGTTCGGACCTCGAGGTGTACCCTATTTATTTTAATTGTATTATGATCTCAAGGAGATGGAATACCTCCCGGATGCTTAACATTTATAAATAATAATACTATGTTAGTAAAAACATAGTACTATCCGCACTGTTTAGTGGATGGGTTAGAAAGTTGCTCAGATTCCAAACCCTGTTATTCTCATACAATTTTTTTAAATTTACGACTGAGCCCTTTATATTTTCGGACCATTAAATATAACAACACTCGTGATATTTTGATATTTTTTGTATCACAGGACAAAAATGTAAATGTACATCTGTAAGGGATCAAATTGAAATAAAGGGGTCATTATATGGTAATCAAGGTGTAATATCGATTGGTAACTGATGGTAACGGTTGGAGCGTTACTGATTATCAGTAGTTTTTAAATTCTTACTCAGTAAGTTGTGTCTGGGCTGTATGAATGTTCAGATTTTTTAAAATATTAGCACAAAAACCTAGTTAATTTTAAATTTATTTTGTAATTGTTTATTGCAAAAATAATATGTATTTTATATCGTCATAGGAGTGTTTCGCACCGAACAGTAGTAGTCTGAGTAGCTCACAGGACAGTGGATTTTCTCCCATGGCCGCTCCTTTCCAAACACGAGTGGGTAACGACTTGCTGACACTCATGGCCCAGCACGAGCCTCGACAAGCTGATCCAGGTAAATCTATTTATCATGTTTTTATGTTTGTATAAATCATGTAGACGTTACCTCAAAAGCTCATATAATGAGCCTGTCAACTACTGCCAATTCCAAATTATATGGGTTTCTATAAAATTGAACGTCACAAAAACAGACATTCCATGCAATGCAATCCTATTGCAGTACAACACCGTTTTAGAACTAGTGCATATGAAGTTCTATTTTATAATATTAAATAGGATTTATCTTGTTTATATCTTAGCCTTTAAAATATTAAAGCCCGTTTGAATGGTGGGGATAGTAAAATCATTGGTTTAATTTAAGTTTTAAATTATTACTAGCTGACCCGGTAAACGTTGTTTTGCCATATAAATGATCAAACTACTAAAATGGCTATTAAAAATAGGGGTTGGTGATAAAAGGGTAAAAATTTAGGGTTGTCTGTATATTTTAATGCCACGTTATAAAAAAATAAAAACAAAAAAAAATCCAAAATTAAAAAAAAAATTAAGGGTAAACAACCCTTATCACTTAGGGGTATGAAAAATAGATGGTAGCCGATTCTCAGACCTACTGAATATGCATTAAAATATGGTAAAAATCTGTACAGCCGTTTCGAAGGAGCAAGGTAACTAATATTGTGACAGGAGAATTTTATATATAAGTATTTTTTCACGAATGAAATGAATTCATCCAAAAAATACTACATAATAAAAAATTAAAGTTGAAAAAAATATACTTATATATATCTAATGTGTTTGGTTACACAATACATTCTTCACGTTCAAATGTTGTTCTCTCGAGCAGAACATACAATAGGAGGGTAGTTCAGTTTTATTATTAAAACTATATAATGTTATGTTAATTTGAATATTGTTTTGTTAGCGCCATCTACTACAGAAATTGACGACGTATTGATGAATTTACGACTGAATGGATCGGATTTATTGTTCGACGACACCGATCAGACGAACACTCAAAATTATTTCATGGGTAAGTTTCTTAACTTCAGTGTTATTGTTTTTTAATTGTCACAAGATTTAACGCTTGCTAATTGGTTGTTGACTTCACAAGATTTAAGAAATTATCGCTTTCTACACTCATAGCATAGCCCCGTACTAGGGATTTCTCCCATGTCGTGGGTACCATGGATACACAACGACGAATATACCTACACAGAAATCCTAATTCATAATTCAGATCTGATGGTGGATGACCCGTCCGCCACGCGAGTCGTCTCACTGTTCTTCTGTCATTCTGCACTCGTAATTCTTCACTGATTAAATTATCAATTAGTGCTGATATTGATTCAAAATTCGTCATTGGCATCTTCATCGCGGAACTCTGTTTCATTTTGTGAATTGTAAAAACTAGCTACGTTTTATGAGATTAAAGAACAATTTTTGTTCTTTGATTTATAGATGGTGGTCGCACCGACCCGGTCACACCACATCACTCTAACATATGGAATGAAGGTCCCGCTGCTGCAGGTGGAAGGAATGGAGAAATGATAGATACGTTTGACTTTCTAATTAAAAGTAAGTAATTTTATTTCTCAGCCAAATCATTTTCTTTTGTATTAAAGTCCTTCCTTCCATTCCTTTTCTAACCCTTCATGGTTTACACCCTTTAACCCTTCATGGTTCGACTCCGGAGCCACAAAACCTATAACTATTTCTGGATTTCCATTTTGAGACACAAACGTGGCCTTCCAACATAATTATCAGCCGATCTCAGAATAATCTGTCTGGTCTGTCTAGCCCTCTCTGGGGCTAATTGCCACTTGCCACTAGTGGACTGTATGCTCGTTTGTTTAATCTATAATAGAGAAAAAGAGGGAGTATTGTTGCTTCAGCCTTTTTAACTTTTATATTTTTTATTTATGTCTTCATGAATGACGAACTTGTATTCAAATTTATTGTGATTTTGATTGTTGCAGGTATATCATCCGCAAACAACTACGTGTCGATGTTAACTCGCGAGCAGTTGTATGTGTTGCGGTCCATCAGGCCCAGCTTGCTCTACGAATTCCTCCAGGAAGTGGCCAAAGTGCGCAGCGACAAAAGAATGCGAAGAGCGCTACCTAACGTAGGTCTTTCTATGTCCTAGAAGTACTTTAATATGGGCGTCGATACAGCTTATGACGCAGTGGTGAAGTGTAGTTGAGCAATGGTTTTTGCATTTCTGGGGAGTGGAAGGGGTAGCCGCCCCTCTCAGGATTGCTAAAACACACTGCACCTACCTATCGACCTTAACTAGCGTGGTACCCGACACCCGTACCCAGCAGTGTGATGAACTACAACCCAGAGTTAATTATAGATTGTTTTGTTTAACAGGAATGTGCATTCTGCAAGAATAACGGTGAGAATGAGGAGTGCTACTCATCGCATGCGTTAAAGGACTGGCGCGGGCGAGTTCTGTGCCCCGTGCTACGCGCCTTCCGCTGCCCGCGGTGCGGCGCCACTGGCGATCGCGCGCACACCATCAAGTACTGTTCGGAGAATGTTGAAGGAGGTGGGTTGGAATGAGTGTCCGCCCGAAGCTTCGGCCAAAAAAACCACCTTTGGCAAAAACTTCAGCTTCGGCCAAAATGGGCTGAAGTTTTAGTCAAAGCTGAAGGTTCTAGATAGCACCTAAATTTAACGAACTATAACGAATACACGATATCGCGATGAAGATAGTGAAGCGAAAGGGTAAGTAAAGACTCCACTGTGGGCTTGTATTGCCAATTGAGTTTTTACATTATTTGAACTGTTGTCATTTTAGTAAAGTAGCAAAGATATTTTAATCAGCTCTAGAAATTATAATATCTAATCAACATAGATCTTATCTAAAATCTACAAAAAAAATCATAAAAAAAATACAAGCCAATTTAGAACTGAATTCCTTAATGGTTTTTGATGGTGTGGCCATAGCCAAACAATCTGCAGCTTAGTAAGAATAGAATACTCTTTAGTGCATACTATAAACATATACAAACATTACATACAATGTAGATAAATATATCCAACAAGTCCACTAATGCTTGATGGCCGTTCACTGCCGTTCGCGGATATCTGTAATGTTGACGACCAGTGGCGACCAGAGTTGCGATGCTGTCCCCTCGAGGACTAAGTTGGAACGTCTCGTATATACTTATATAAGGGAAACAAACTTATTTTCATCATTAAAACCTTCAAACTATGTAGAAAACAGCGCTTAACACTAGAAGTAGGAAGAAGGTAGGTGTTTGTGGTTCCGTCGGAGCTGAAGCACGGGGTTTACAAGATGTGGGATTACAGGTGATACAACAAGAAGAGTTTGACAGAGGATGTGCTACCGCCACATCTATTTCTAACGTGAAACAAACATTTCTTGCGTTTCGCGTTGAAATGAGCTCATTTTCATACGAAGTGACCATCTCAGTCCTCGGGAGTAGCAACTCATCTGTGATTGATTTCAGAGGGAACCGTTGTCCTGTTTGAAATTGCTCACACAGATGTCTATGGGCGGCAGTAACTGCTTACCTTTTAATAATAAAAAAAACAGTTTTAGTACTGAATTGAATGTTAAATACATGAATGAATGAATAAATGAATGTTTCAGGTTTGGAGCGCTCTGGTAGCCTATCGTCGCGACGTCGCGCGCCGGCGCCGCTGGCGGTGGGC
>MOOZ01000343.1:430292-469866 GCA_002930495.1 Cecropterus lyciades
CCTTAGGTGAGACTTTGATCTTACCTGGGGTTGATTACAGATGTCCATGGGCGGCAGTAGCCACTTACCATCAGGTGGGCTGCATGCTCGTTTGCTACGTCCTTACTATAAAAAAAAATGTACTATATTTTTGTAAATTTAAACAAGTACAGTCTCAGTTCGTATAGCTTTAAGTCGTTTAGACGAATTCGTAACGTACCGTCTCTTCAGGTATAAGTTATACGAAGTTTTTCGAAGTATGGCTCGCGACCCCTTGGGGGTTCGCTAAACTTCCTTAAGGGAGTCGCGAGACCTCGGTAAAAAGAATCGGAATATATAAACTTGGGAATCAATTTTTTATCAAGAGTCTTTATAAAAGGCATCTGTTTCAAGTACTTAATTATGTATTTAATCGACATCTACCTATAAAATAAATAATAATGTTGTACAGATATCATATTTATAACATATTTTATAAGAAATAAATAGCGGACCGCTACATACAATTATAGCTCGCTATATTTGTAATATATAGATTCTAAGCGGCTCGCAAAATATTTATACATGCTATAGTGGTCGTGCAATGAATAATTTTATAACCTTGCGTTCGTCTAAACGCATGAGATATTTGATTCCAGAGTCAGTAGCGTCTCTGTCTTTCATTTAATTACTTTTTAATAAGTATTATGAATGTCCTCCTTATAAATTAATTAAATATTGTAATTCCAGCAAACACTTGGTCAATGGCGAGAGGTGTTCTACTTAGCCGCAGCTATCGATCTTGGAGCTAATCTATTCTATTTATTCTTCGCGAGCACGGAAGAACAGGTGATTCTTTTATTTTATTTATTCTACAATAATTCATCACTTTTCATTACTCTTACACTGTATTGATATAATTATGACCAGCAATTTTTTTTTCATTGATCCTGAAGGTAAGTGGTCACTGTCGTTCATGGACATCTGTGTTCAATCCCAGATAAGATCAGTCTTACTTGAGGTTTACATACTTCAGACCAAAACACAGCAGCACTTAACACTGCTGTTATTAGACGGAAATAGATGAGGCGGTGGTACTGCCGGGATCGAACAACATAGAGACCTACAAGTGAAGTTCTACCACCTTTTTAATTAATATATTAGTCCATGATTCAATATAGTGTCATATAATATTTTTAGGATTCACTGCACGTGCCTAAAATCTCGAACTAGTTTTTCGTAATTCATAAAACATGTATTGAAGGTACCGATTATTTAGTTTTAAATGTTACATTTGTTTTTCATTTTTTTTTATCAGAGCGAAGTAGCAAACGAGCATGCAGTCCAACTGATGGTAAGTGGTTACTGCCGCCCATGGACATCTATAAGCAACTTCATATAGAACAGGGGTTCTGTATAAAGTAGATCACAAATGCGTTGCTACTCCCGAGGTCTGAGATGGTCGCCTCATATATAAGTAAGCCGGCAACCGCACCCTTCCACCGAAACGCAAGAACTGCTTCGCGCTAGAAATAGGTGTGGCTTTGGTACCTCCTCGGTCGAATTACACTGGGACTACGAAAATGCGTTCTTGACGAGTATGGCGATTTGTGTTTTATTGACGAGAATTTTGTATCTGGTTACTTTAGAAATATTAAAGCAGATCTTCCGATGGGGTGATGGCTTTTGCGCCACCGAGATATAATTTTTTGAATTCCCTTTAATGATGGAATTTTGAATGTATTTTTATCAGGACTGGTCTCGGCCGGACAGCGGGGACATGACGGCGGTGGCGCCGGTGGAGAGCCTGCTGGTGGCGGAGTCCTAGGGCCGCGCCCCCGACATCGGTAACACCGCGCTCTAGAACATTGCGTGTTTAAGCTGTGTTTATAATACAACGTTTGGATACTCGAGAACAATCGTGGTCGCAAGCCGAATTGCTTGTAGTTTAAACTGTGTTCGTAATACAACAAACTCGCCGGTTTTCAGATATACTACTGGATGTATGCCTCCACTGTACTCGTGAACAAGCCGCCAATTATCTAGCCGAATAATGACGAATATGTGAACGCTCGCATTAATCAATCCATCTGCCCTGTAAAGTACACTGTTAGACATACGTCTCCGGAAAACGGATGAGCATCATGGCTAGTAACGAATACACAATAATAGGATGCTCACATTTTCGTATTCACGCCCATTTGCGAATACCTTATGCTATTTTTTTTATTTAATATTTAACTAGCTAAGCGTAGCTAGCGTGCTTCGCTACGGGACATTAAATAGTCGCCATTTCTTAAATATTGCAAAATATCGGAATCAAAAGTAGCCTTTAAATTTAATTAAAATCGGACCAGTGATTCTTACGTGATTGAGTAACAAACAGACACACAGAAATAAACCATCTCATTTTTATATATTATTATAGATATAGATAAGCACAAGTGTATAACTTGTCATTGTTCGGTAAGTTATTCGGTGGATTGTATGCAAGTTTTGTGTGAATTAATAATAAGTTCTCGTGATAATGTAATCCTTATTTTTGCTTAAATACAATGGTCCACGGTAATACGAAAAATGTGTTAAAATGTTAAGAACACCTGAACTGGAATATTGATAATTTACAACAGGCGTTGCTTTGATTTTGAAAAAGTAAGGTGTAAATCGATCTAATCTGTATGTTATCCACATGTAGGGACTAATAATAAATTCCATTAAATAATTTTAAAGTACGCTACGAAATTGGTTTAAAGATACCTCAAGTATGATGAAACTTAGCTTTAGTTCTATTACTTCAAAATATAATTAAATCATTATCAATATGTGTCACAAGCATTTTAGTAAAATAAATTAATAAATAATAATATTTTATTGTAGCGATGTAAGAAATTTTAAAGTATTCCATTGTAATTCGTGTAAAAATTGTACAGAACACAGTTTCTGTTTTCTTTTATAGTAGATTCAGGTTAATATCGAGAAATAAGAATAAGTATTAGTTTTTGTTATTTGGCGTCAAGAATTTTATGAAAATTTTCAAATGGTGTCAAAATAGTTCAGTTCAAAACGAATTAAAAATAGAGTTTTGTGAAATCTTGAAATTAATTCCTTATTCCTTGATTATTAAATAATTATGTATCTCTTTTGAATTTGATGACGGGGAAGGGAATACCTGAATGCGGTCATTTTGGCCAAGTCGTGGCGCATGGTGAAACTGGTATATACATATGTGTGTGTGTTTGGAATACATTTAAATAAACATAAAAAAGATAGTAATGTGGTATTCCCAAAGTGTCATTTAAGCGATCTACCCATTTTAGCGCCAAATATGTATTTGGAGGTAAATAAGATGTATCGCTATATGATTTCCTAATACAGCTTTACCTGTACAAAATAGTTTCATTGTGCGCTGATATTCCGATATAGATGCGTCCTTTTTTTCTAACGGGCAAGTCTTCCAAAGAAAATGGTGGATCTCATGATGGAGCAAAGCAAAGTCCTTGGGTCTCAAGGTACCAATTTCTGTGTTGTACAGTGACGGTAGACTTTGTCCTTCATTATATGTTATGTCTCAATCAAAACAGCGTTTTTAAAATATGTAAGCTCGTAAGAAGTTATACTTGGCGCTTGAATGCTTGTAAAATATTAATTACTTTGGCGCTGGCGTAATTTATATTTTACATGTATTCAAATTGATTTTCATTGAACAATCAACCTATACACGAAGGTAAATATAAATGTGTTACATTGGCGTGCGAAACTTCGATCAACTTTGTAAATACACTAACTTGGTTAAGCGCCAAAAGAAATATAACTTCAACAATACACGTGGTGCTGATGTAACAATATTTTGGTGAATCCAAAAAACCGGACGGCCAAAGATTTTGGTGTTAAACGTTTAATTAATTTCTCCTGTAGCAATACTTTAGAGCAATTTAATTTTAGTAGGAAAATGTAGCGTTCGTACGATAATGTATAGAGGACTGTGATTGTAATGCTAAAATTTTTAACTGATACGAGGAACAGTGTTATGCAACTATGAATAATTAGAAAATACCTTTAATTAATGTAAGTTTAGATGAGATATTTCTTGATGCATTCAATTTTAATAAATGCAAATAAAAATGTAGAAAATGACAATAAGTTCTCTCTCTTCAAAGGATAAGTGTTGTACACAATAACTATAACTCGGTAGAATACGGTATTCAAAATTATAAATTGTACAAAATTGTAAAGTCCATTATTCATAATGTTAGCGTCCCATTACATAATCAAATTTAAATATATGTGTCCGATGACTCGTTATAAACATCATACACTTTACATCATAATATCATATTTACATCATCATACACTTTACATTATAGATCATACACATTACACTTTTTATAAACTTTACATTACATTACATCATGAACTACCTATTCGTGATAAATATCAATTATATCCCAAAATGTATAGCGCTGTAAATGGGGAATATATGTCAAAAAAACTTAAATAGTAATCGTAATTAGAAATAATGTTAATGCCGAATTATCAATTTATCTTTTTTGTTGATATTGATGCCGCTCTAAAAATTAATATAAGAGATTTAACTCTTACAGTGCAGGCACCATCTAGACGTAACTTGGAGCTTCTTAATATGATAATTTCCGAGGATAATATTTGTATAAATATTATTCCTGGAATTTATTCATGTTAATACCCATATAATCTTATAAAAACAAAATGGGGGAAATATTAGTTTCAATCAAATGTCGTTTAAAATAACATAATAAATTATTGAAATAATCATAAAAAATCACGGATATGTTTACGTAGTATCATACCGTTTACAAAACAGCATTTAATTTAAATAGTAAATTCATATGGAAAATATTTTAAAAAACGTGATATTAGTAACGTCATGTTGTTTTCGTATTCTTAATGCACAATAGATACGCCATCTTGGTTTTAAAATGACTAGCTAATAAACGACCATTCAAAATTATTGGTTGGGGTTAACTGGTTTAATATTCAGTAACAAATTTACCCTTATATACAAAGTAAGAAGGCAATTTAATTTTAAACCTTGCAAAAATTTAAAGTTTAAGTTTTTTACAAAAGTTTCGGTTTTATTCGTTCAATCACAATTACCTACACTTTCAAATAAAATTAGCCGTAATTGTAACAGATCATGTACTTAGTCCTACGATGTACAAATTTAATTAATTAATTTATTATTGCGCCCTATTGGCTAAATACATAGTTCTTAATCTTTTAAAGATCGTACACAATGTGCATATCTCTACTGCCTTTTTTTTAACTTTAGCTGTGAATTTATATCTAATTTTATTAGGAAAAATGATAATTCATGAAATATCATTTGATCCATTGCTAGTTACAAAAGAGCCGCCATTGTATCTCATATAAACTTTTCAATATTATTTCAGTCATGTTTGCCCAAATCCGGTCCATTAGGCGGTTTTCTTAATACATATTGTAACACTAGAGTTCATAAAAATTGCTATTGTTTTTGGGTTTGAAAAACAAATTATAAAGTTTCGTTTATGCATGATTTAATTTTTTAATCAAAGTAATATACTCGTGTAACTTCCTCCACTTTTAATAATTCTACTTCGTGAGTAGATGACATTGTATATTTATTACAGCTAGTTTTATAACGTGTGCAAGATCTATGATAATGTAATATTATGCTAACAGTTATTATTTTTTTTATATAGTATGGAAGTAGCAAACGAGCATGCAGCCCATTTGATGGCAAGTGGCTACTGCCGCCCATGGACGTCTGTAATTAACCCTAGATAAGATCAAAGTCTCACCCAAGGTTAGCTTCAGATGCGTTGCTACCCCTGAGGACTAAGATGGAATCACTCGGAAAAGTATGTCTCCCTTACCACATCCTTCAGACCAGAACACAACAGCGCAAAACACTGCTGTTATTAGGCAGAAATATGTGTGGCGGTGGTGCTTCCGGAGTCGAACCACAAAGAGTTCTACCACCTTCAAAAGGTTATGATAACAAACATTCGCATTAGCTATTTATTGGCGTAAATAACTTATAACTTAGTAACTTAACCTATTTTTACAGTGGCTATGTAACCAAAAGTAACCTAGCAGTATTCGTATTTAAATATGATGAAATTGTAAATTATAAAATCATTTAACTTTTAACAATTAAAATATTAATTGTAAATTATTTAATTAATTTAATAATATTGGAAATATTTTCAAACAATATATAATTACCTTAATATAATAGGTATAATATTGATTAAGAAGAATGAATTAAGATGATTTGTTTTTAATTATAACGATATGATTAACTTTCTCTCTATTTGATATTATAACGAGAGTATGCTTCTAAATACGTGTAAATATCATTTATATATATTATTGGTTTATGTGGCTACTAAATTCCGGGACATTTGTCCATTTACCAATTTTAAAAGATACTGTATGAAATTTCTCACTTGTATTTAGCAGTGGCAAAATAAATAAAGGAATAATTCTATAATACAATTTCTATGATACAAATTTTTAAATATACTTAAAATAATGAAAATTTAAGACTATTATTGATAAAATACGTTATTACGAGAAGAGGATGATTAATTTATATACAAAAAAATTGCTTATATGCTCAGATTGTGACAAATTAAAATTAAGTACTACGTTTAAAAACACAGCATCATTATATATTTTTTCTGTTTAGTAATAATTTATTCATTAGATAAATCTATTCTTTACTTATCATTCATGTTCCTATCATGTAAATGATCTTCGTTATTCCAATATCACGGTACATGTACTAATTTTCAGTGGTAACTATTGCACAAGAGAGTAGATTTTTATAAATAAAATCTATCATATGTTTATGTATTAATCTTTATTACATTCACAGCAAATGCCAATTCATTAATTTATTAAATTTAAGTTCCAATTGTCATAACCTTAACACAAGCCTGTTTCCGTTATGTATTTAATACTTATGTCCGAAATAAAAACAGTAAAGTACTATAAGTTTAACTTAAATATGAAACTTGGTACAACTTCATCATATATTTAAAAAAACGTAGATAAATGTTGAGTACATTCCTTATACTAACATCATTTTTCTCATATTAACCCCTAAATAAATCTATACCTGGTAATATATTTTACTGCTTTCGTTACAATTGTTTTAAATAGCACCATGTTTTGCTGTATATTATCGAATATAGCTATGTAGCTGTTTTTTATGTTTCATACATTCCAATACATTATTTTCATAAGTAGCGAATTGTTTATAAACAGTATTTGAAATGATGTGATCGATAAATTGTTGAAAACTGTTATCTTTATTTTATTACGATGTTATCTTTTTTTTATTTAACATGTGATATTATTAAGTATACGTTTTTGCAAGAATAATAATATATTCAATGCACATTATTACCCGTATTTAATTGTTTAAAATAAGTTTTTATGAAATATTCCATATAAATATGGATAGCTGGATGCTTAGTGCTTATCAAAATAAATGAATAGGTCTTGTTTATATTTTTGCTAATGCCTATCTTTTTAAACGTTTCCTTTCAGGTTCGTTTGTAAGACAGCTACCACAAAATCCAAACGTTAATGACTCTATCTATTTAATACACTTCAGAACCAAATAGTTCTAAACTTATGTAAAATTATTATTCAAAAAAATACCTTCACCACTACGGTAAAGGTTTTTTTTTGAATATAAGAAGCAAATTTCAGTTTAATCGGTTAGTTTTAATTTTGTAAATTTTTCATAACATTTCCACATTGTTCGACATTCAACATTTTTGAATAACGTAATTTATTAACTCTTAAAATTATTAAATTTTAACGTAATTATTATATAACATCGAAAACAAGCGAAGTAAATTTTTCTCTGGAAATATATCGTGTATTAAATAATAATAAAATTAGAATCTCTATAAATACATTGTGTTTATTACTTGAATTTAATTCTTATAGTTTAAGTTAGTAATATTCATAAAATTATCTATTAGATTGTTGTCAATTCCGCATGTCGCTGTGATTGAAAGTGGCAGACTCTCTTTTGCCGCTGTATAATTTGTACAGAATTTGATGAGTAAATAACTCAGCAATTTCTATAAGTAAACTAATGCTAATAGGTTTATTTGGCTATATTTCAAATATGGCTTTCCTACTTTTTCAATATTCTTATGTGAATTAGAACTTATTTATCTTTGTATGTATAGTTATTCAAATTACGTAGTTACTTAGCAATTGGTTAAATATAAACCAAATACAAATTATATTTAATTTTTTAATTTAAGTCCACAAAAATTTGTTACATAGATGATGGATGGCATTGTATCATTTCACGTAACCCTAATTTTCATGATAAGCTTTTTCAATATGATTTTACAGTGCAATTGTATCTTTAGTCGATATTTTGGTCATCTTACATTAATATATATCAGATTGCCTGGCTTTAATTAGCCAAATACTGACCTACTGCTAGCAAACTAGAAAAACACGAATATTAAAATCGTCAATGGGGTACGATTGTCACCCAATTAAAATATAAAATATCTTATGTTTAAGAATACCTTCATGTATGAAAATCGACTATATGATTTACTATATTTGTATGATTAATGTATTTTTGTAGAGGGCATCAGAAATAAAGTTTATACTTTAAAAAAATCGTGTTATTTTTGAACCCGTTTTAATTTGAATGAGGATGTTTAAAACGTAGTCCGGAGGTATAATAAGGGTTGGTTTTTTGTGTGTTGGAGAAAATTATAGCTTGCGGGGAAAATGATGGTTCGGACTGTGTCGAGTAGCAATCTTAACACTATCAGCGATGCTCCGGGCGGTGATTGCGAGTGTGAACGACCGTGCGTAAATATTTGTTTTCGCCTCGAAGAACATTTTTTGCTTTGCAAGCATTTATCACGTAACGAGTGCCTGGTGTGTTATTAGGATGGGTGCAAGCGTTTAAATACAGGTGGAAAATTCTTAATTGGTCTTCTCTGATTCCTTAGATAAAAGATTTTGTAGAAGGTACACAAATTTAAAATTTTGCTCCTGCTTGAAATTTGTGGTTGGTCGATTGTATAAATTATACTGGCGCCTTTGCGAATTTTCACTGAAATAATAACGTAAAGTAACTAGTTGTTTTCCAATATTTTTTTTGTAATAATTTAATTTATATTTGATATATAAAAACAAAAATATACCTAACATTAAAAATGTATCGCGCTTGTAAATCCTATAATCCGACATTGTACTTTATAATTATGCAATAGAAAAATACTTAGTCCACATCATTTGATGGAATATCACTGATGACCATAGATTTGTTTATTTTTAAGCAATTTCATATAAATCAAGGCATGCCTTCTCTTGAGGAATACGATTAATGAGAACTAATTATGGGACTACGTTTCTACTAGACTAAATTAGGCGTGCATGTCTTTGCCTTTTACGTATTACAAAGAAAGTCTAGAGGAAACTTCTTACTCTTTTGTCTTTGTCATTTAAATACTGTGTGTAAAACTCTTTTGAATATTGTGTAAGAGATATAACGACAGCTTTTTTGCAATGCATTGTACAACGATGCTGTTTAAGAAAGTTAATTCACGCAACATGTAGGTAAACCTTTCTCCGACGTTGTAAAATTTGTGAATAAAAAGTTGCTAACAATAGCCGGAGTATTGTCGAACCCTTGCAATTGGTCGTTAACAAAATATGCCGAGATTTTGCTAAATATTTTGGTTATTGGGTGTATTGTACTGTTGTCAGGTTGTCGGTTCAACCCGTCAATTGTACTGTAACTTTTTAAAGGGGATCCTTTACGAGCCGCCAAAGGCTACTAATAAAGTTTAACGACCAACGTGTTTATGGCGATGTTTCACAATGTTTTTCAGAATGCTCGTCCGCAGCGATCTTTATGTTTTTGTAATTCTGTTACTTTGTTTGGTCGAAACAAAATAACCGTTAGAGCTCGGGTAGGGAACAATCCCTTACTTTGTTTCATTACAATGCCATGGTTTGTATCGATAACTTATACTCTTGTTAGGTAAATATTTTTGTTAGGCTTTTTTCGTACACTTATAATTACATATACGCTTTAACAAGAAAAGTACTAGGTACATTCAGTTTTATTAAAACATATCTACTAGCTTGATGTTATATTATTTAGTTTTACATTGAACGAGGTAATATACGCATTACCAATTGCAGACTTTAGAAAGAATTAAAAGCCAACAGACAATTTGATAAGCTGAACTAATATGAATTTTAGCCGTAATAATATTTTCATAGCATTCTTATGTTGTCGTAGTCGACACATTATTGTCCCACTGCTGGGCACGAGTCCTTTTTCGGAGTGAAGGTATGTATAACTTCTAGAGTTGCAGGCAATACTTCAATGCACTGGTCAAGTGCGAATTCACACTTATAATTTTGATAGGAACAAAATTTCTTATAATGGAGCAAATTAATTCATAAAAAGCTGTCACTGCTTGTTCAGTGTCACTGTATTGAAGTACTAGTTAATTTTTGACATGTTTTCACTTATTTTAGAAAAAACAGCTAGGTTATAATTATATTCTATACGAGGCTTAGTTTGTAATGGTATAATATTTGCGGAATGAGGGTGTAAGACCGTAAAACACAGTTTGGGATTCATCTAATGGAACCAAAGTAACAGGTTTGCAATTTTGTATGTTAGAGACAAATAAATGCAATAATCTAGGGCAGATTATTATTTTTAAACATGTTAAGTTGAACACCGTCACAAATGGCTAAAAAGTTCATTATTAATTTGTTAGGCAAGCAACAATAAGGCTGCATTATTAGTTTCGTAAACGTATTATAATATTTCCATTCTAAAGTTGGTAAATTAAAATCTCCTGGTACAATAAAATCATTGACATCAGGGGATTGAACAATATAAGATAAATAATCAATGTATGTAGTGTACACGTCTGCGTTTAGGTTAGGTCGACTTCACACACCTTTGAGAACTTATTTAAAAACTCAGAGGCGCAAGGGATTCCTCACGATGTTTTCGTTCGTCGTTTCAGCAAGTGATAATTATTAATTTATAATACGCTTATAACTTAAAAAAGAGGTGAGATTTCTACCACTGGGCTATCACTGCTATTGTTTTGTTCTCGTAGTGAAATACTTGTAAACCGGTATGTCAAACATTTGAAATTGAGTCCATAAATTCGTCGCGGTGCACGCTACGGCTTAATTTAGTTATAAAGGAAATTCCATAGAAAAGTAACCGAACGGTCCCGTAAAGCAGTTTTGGTTACGGTAGCAATAAAACTAACCTTTTGGAGACAAAAGATTTTATTTTTACGTTCTTCGAAACACCTCAAAACCGCAGGGAGCGTGAACAAACCGTGAGACTAAACAAATAAAGTCGGTAAGGTTGTGGGCAGTGCTATGTCATCTGAAACTAATGTGGTGCCGTCGGAATAATAGATCGTGACTACACCTCTTTATCGACAGACCACAGGGCAACTGAATATTGAATAGGTAATAAGGTACGAGGAATCCCTTCTAATATTCGAACGCAAGATTCTGAGACGAATTTTTGGTCCAGTGCTGGAATATCGGGGTTGGCGAACTCGGTATAACCACGAGCTTTAAGTCATCAAGGCTATACTTGGACACCTACGATGAGCAGGACATGTGGAAAGGATGGGTGAAACCTGAGTACCCAAACATCTGCTACATGGTAAGCCGGACGGGCGGACAAACCGAGGAAGGTCAAAAATCAGGTGTGACAAGATGAAGGGAGAAAGCCCTGAACAGGAAAAATGTTCTGGACCAGGCCCACCCGTGGCTGTAGCGCCTTAGATGATGATGATGATGAATAAGTTACCTACTGACCTCAAATCTCTAAATATTAAGATATTGCTTACAGAAAATATTCCCGCAACATTAATAATACGTTGACCTCAATAAAATATTACATAAATATATTGCATTGTGGTGGTGTAACGAGGATGATAAATGGGCGGTCTAATATCCTAACATCAACTCGCTTAACGTTTTACTTTGCAAACATCAGGTCGCGCGGTAATAATACCTAAGTCTATCGATAATGTACGATATTAATAAAACAATTCTTACATATAGGAATATTTTAATAAATATATACCCTATGTCAACAAGAATCCAACACCTCATCATGTGTGAAAGTGTATAATCTGTGAAGGCGTAATACATACATTATGTTCGAAAAACGGCGTCCTTTTTTGATGCAGTCGGGTAAAATTAGGTGTTCTTAAGTATCCTGGTGCAGTGCATTTTTTAAGTATCACGTTTAATGAGTATATTGATAAGAGGCTTATAATAAGCTCCCGTGCAAGTATCAGCTGTTATAATATTACTTAGTTAATTAAAACATCCAATAAATCTGCTGTACTGAAGTTTTCTATGGGTAAGTATGCTATTTTATGCACAATATTAGCAAATATGGTTATAAAAAATATAGCTGTTAATAAGATTTTTTAACACAGGCAAAATTGCATTGTAAACGATCGCTGACAAATTTCATGGAGTCAAAACAACGATATTGTTCAAAATGGTCATTAGTTTTGAGCAAAAATGCAGTTATGACAATAAAGCGCATTGCTCCACTTTAGATTGTAAAACATTTTAAAATGGAGCAATTTTCTTTTGTTATATGTTTTTTGTAAAATGGTCAGTAGGATGTAGTTGAAAACAAATTACAAAAAATATTAGGACCGTTAAATTGTAACAGTTTCGTTTTTTAATTATGAAATATTAACAGTTATCTATTCTAAGAACTAGTGGTTCTTTTGGTATAAATGTATTTGAATTATTTTTAAAACTTTGTCGTTTACTACTCCTAGCTAGAGTATTACCGTCTTGCTGATAGAGTATAAAAAATATATACTTACTTACGTGACAAATAGAAAATTTTCTTTTCGGAAGAAAAAAGCATTTTTCTTTGGGAAGTCGGTTAAAAATCTTACTTCTCGTTAATATTATAACGATGAAAGATTATAAAGATGTGAAGATGGGTAGATGTATGTTTCTTTGTTACTCTTTCACGCAAAAACTGCTGATGCGATCAGAATAAAATTTGGTTTATAGCTAGTTTATGACCTGGATTAACACGAAGTACACTCTTTAGTATAGTAAACGTGATCCAAGTGGCGAAGCCGCGGGAAAATATAGTGTACAAAAAATACTTGCCTTATGTGGACGCTTATTTTTTTAAATTTAATTCATAACAAAAAGTAAAAGATATCGCCTAAAAATATAAATCTTTAAATGTAACAGCGAAAGCTAATAGAAGACATAATAGAATTCGATAGATTAATAAAAGTAATATTACGGCTTAATCATTAATGAAACTATCGTGTAAAGTAAATGTTGTCTTGATAAACATTAGATTTTATTGTTGCGCAATAAATATTCACGAACTCGCTGAATTCTTAATGAATCGCCTATAAAACAAGTTTTACTGGCTTTAAGATCCCGCCAAATAAACAGATAAGACAGGAAAATGAATGTTTTACTATAAAATGGGTAAAAGTTGTTTTATGAATGTTGGTTATTAATTACACTGACACTTATCAACAAGATACTGTAAGACATTAGGTAATAAATAAAAAAGGAGCGGCGACTTTCTGTGATCCTCTAATTTAAAAATAATGCTTAACTTAATTTGAAAATAATGCAAATCAAGTATAGCAACGCGCGGGAATGAATTTTATGACGTACCCATATTTATGTACTTATGTAGCAAGATTGCTGCACGGATCCGCACGAATTCTCATCAAAACGCCTTACAACTGGATAATAATCGTGGAATCTAATTTATAAATTTAATAAATACATTGAAACTACTTTCAGATCCAGGATATTTGTCGGAAGATAAATATCCTGGATCGACAAAACTCCCAAGAGCCTTCGGTTGGGTCTAAAGATAAGGTGACGAAAAAAATGACTACCTATTTCTGAAAATTTGTCGCACCTAAAAATCACGGACACCATTTTTGTGTGGGGGGACTTAAGTCTTAGGGTTTAGTTTATACTTTAAAAATGCATTAATTTATGTGATTTATTCATTTTTATAAAAAGTGTCCTAATAAATATACATATTAAGTTATAATAGATATCTAGTTATGGATACCAGGTGTACTTCCGCCGTATCCTTCGACGCCACAAAAATTCGCAAAGATGATCTCCTATCGTTTGTTTCGTAACTCCACCACGAGATAACGATCGGAGATAGAGATTCGGGATTCGCCCCACAGTCCTAATCTCCGCTATACACACACACACACAAAACACACACACCCTTTCTGGCGAAAGCTAAAAAAAAGTCTAAATCGGTTAGGAATGCGCGATCATGCACACCGTACGAAAAGAGGTTCTCCTCCGTTTTTCTTATTCAAAATGGCGTTTGCGCCAATTTTCCTTATGATATTCGTGATCAGGAGGTCAAAATACGTTAGTATACCAAATTTTAGGTCGATCGGCGGTATGCGCTTTTCGGAAGTACACCTGAACATATTGTTATAAATATCATTGCAAGACTGGGAGAGGATGCTGATACCCGAAACACAGTTTTGAACCAACTCGGGGATCAGAGGCTTCATACACTTTAATGTATAAAAAAATATGTCAATATATTATTATTATTGTAATTATTATTACTTATCTACAAAATTAAAATGCGTTTAAAAAATCATTTAACCAATTTAGAACTGAATCTCTTCTGGTTTTTGAATGTTCGGCTTCGGCTTAGGTCGAAGGTTGTGGCCATAGCCGAGCAATCTTCTTCGGCCAAAAATCGCCCTTCGGTCGGACACTATGGGATATATTGTTTTCCGCTTTTAAATAATACACAAACATAGCTAATAGGTAAGGTATAATTAGGAAGCAGACGGGTGGCCCTTGTCCCAGCAACCTTTGCATATGCAAAGCGGAGGCTGGTAGAGATCGGCGGCGACTTTACCCGACGAACATTAAAGGCGCGGCGAACCGAGTGATGTCAGCGTTGGAGCCGATTTGAATAAGGCTGCTAACTTAAGATCTTAGTAGGTAAAAAAAATAATAAATACGTATACAATAGGTCCATACATTTTATCGCGAAAATCACCTTGTCACCTCTAATAACTCTCATAAGACGGTTACATACGTTATACGTATTTATGTTACAATTAAAGATGTGCCGAATAGTATTTTCACCGAATAACCGAATACTATTCGGTGTAACGTTTACCGAACCGGATATTCGGCTGAATTATTCGGTCGGATTGTGGAAAATAATTTAAAATGATTGAGGTTTAAAAATAAATGTTGATATAAGTTTTAAAAGAAAAGAATTACTTTTGAGTTTAAATGTCTTAACCAGAAAAAGAAACGTGGATTGAGGTTTAAAAAACTGGCCAAGTGTGAGTCAGACTCGCGCACGAGAGCGCATAATTAAAAAAATGTGATGTTACTAAAAATGTATGGTTTTCGTATTTAATATATATATCGATAAAATTATATTGTAATAGGAAACCAACGATATATGTATCATTACGAGATTACGAGAGTACGTGGAAGAGATTTTTTTTAATACTTACGATACGGTGACCTACTGCGTATTTATATATAGATGTATATTTACATATCCTGTATATTTATAGTGTACATGAAGGTATACAATTAAACTATTAGAAGAGATGATTTGTAAGTTCTGTGTTTTATAAAACACACGCTACACGCTTTCTACACTCATAGCCCCACAGTAGGAAGAAAATCCTACTGTCCTGTGTCGTGGGTGCCATGGACACACAATGACGAATACACAAACACCCAGACCCAGAACAGAAACCTAAACTCATCATTTAAATTTCCGTCTTGCCGAGGATCGAACCCGGGACCCACTGCGTGTCAGACCGGTATGGTGACCGCTCCGCCACGCGGGTCGTCATATATATTATGTCGTCATATATATTATGTCATATATATTAGGTCGTCGGTTATAGAGGTTGCTGAAGATATTCAAAGCGCTTGTCATTATGTACATCTATAAATAACATTACCGACGCTCTTTATCTTGCTCTACATCTTAATTAAGACACATTGCTTCGTTAATAGTTTTGAAATTGTTACACGGAACCAAATAAAGCATATATTAGCATTTTTATCGATTTGTTGCTCCGCAATTACGTATCTAATGAGAAAGATCTTGTCATACAAAAATAAACTATTCTGCCATTTACTAAAACGACATGTTAATGTGCCGATATTCAATGCCATTCCGGTAATTCGCTATTCTAAAATTTCAATAAATCTATATCACTTAAGTATATATCGAAAAAATTACTAAATGTATCTAAGCGCCGCAAGTACTGGAACGCTATCGGCACGCGCGAGTCGGAAGCAGCGAGCGGCAATGGAAAAATGCTGATGTCATACAAAAAAATAACTATTCAGTCATTTAATAAACAACATGTCCATGTGTTAATTACAATGTCTTCCTTTTAATAAGTTTTTCTAAAATATCAGTAATTTTCTTATGAGAAGTACATACCGAAAAGTATAATTACTATAGGTATTGCCTCGTGAACCGGCACGCTACAGGCAAGCGTGAGATCTCTAGTGACGTAGGGCGGTGGAAAAATGAATGTGTCATACAAAAATAAAATATTTAGTTCGATTGCCGAGCGCCGATTTTCAATTATAACTCTAATGAACTACTTTTTACTTTTTCTTAGTAACTGTCTATCAGTTGCAATACATACCTAAAGGTATTAGTATAGGTATCTAAGCGCCTCGTGTCCCGGCACCCTATAGGCACGCGAGAGCCCGCGAGCGACGCGCGGCGGTCGCGTGCCGGCTCGACCGCCGCGCGCCGCCGCGTGTCAGTCGTGCGTCGACCATCGCACGCGTAGCACGCGTGTGTTAATATGCTGTGACTTTCATACGATCGCGGGTGCTTAGTGATTTTTTAACGTTGAAAAATGGTGACTGGTAATCCCCAGCAGGGTGCTTCCAACCCTGTGGCACTGAACAACATGAGCCCCCCAGTGTCAGTGCAAGTGGAACAGAAGAAATCTGTAGGAGATAACAGAAGGGTAAGTTGTTTTTTTATTTATTTATTATACATATACCTATATACTATCTGTGAAAATAAACGAATTAAAATCATATTAACTTAAATAAATTTATGTAATGAAGTGTATTAAGTTTGTTGAATATTGACTTATAATAATGTTATTTATATTGAATGTGTATCTACTGAAAGACTTCAACGCGTAATTTTGGAAAATGTAGAGCTAGGTATTTTAGTGAAAATTTATTTTTTAAATAGCATTGTATATATAAAATATATGCAAAGCTCCTAAATTCATATATAATATTTTATATACGCATCGCATATTATTGTTATGCAATTATTGGTTTAATGTAGAGCAATTATTAATTATACTGTTAATATTTATAGCATATTTAATTTTAAGGCTTTCTTTAAACACGTTACTTTATTATGTAAGTATGTAAAATATACTTTATAAGTATATTTAATAACATAGTACAAAGTGAGAGACTCGAGGGATACGACGTTAACGTATTGACACCCTGAAGCAAGTCTCTACATTATCTTCAGGATATAATCATCTTGGCAGAAGCTCCAGTGTACAAACGTACACCTACGAGCTATTTTATTTAGTTGGAGGGACATGAATGGCGACTCTACATACCTTTATATTTTTCTTGGCAACCCGTGATGAGCGAATAGATTAACTTTTGCCAATCCAGCTAAGGTCGTGGAGGTTAATGTAAATTCAAATATTTACAGATACGGAGGTAGACTATGTTTAAACAAAACGTTGGATTTCAAAAACCACAATGGCTATGTTGTGCACAAAATGTTTAATGATGTGCACTTAATGCCTACAGCTTTAAATGTTATTAAAAACTTATATTACGTTCTGTCTCTATATTTCTTACTCTTATTGTATTACAATGGATTATATGCAAATTTTTGAATTGTTAGTAATTGCTTAAAAATGTGTTATCATAGATATCATTAGTGTCCAATATAAAGAAAATTACAATATTTTCCAACGTATTACGGCGGGTCAAAGATTGGTACAGATACTGCCTTCCCATTATGAGTAAAAATGGCAGTTAGGCACAAATTTGAGAGGATACTGTGCATTATACATACATATGTATAATGCGCAGTATCCTCTCAAACTTATATTTAGTGGCGCTTGTAGTAGGAAAAAATAATAGCAGACATTTATCTTTTTAAGATATTACGTGTCTAACATATTATTTGCAGGTAACTTATATTGTACAAAAGCTTGACTTGCGGTCAGTTACAGGAAAGATACTAATGTGTAAAATTTCACACTTCTGTATAAATAAGTTGGCGCGTGCTGTTTAGCGGAATGGTGTAAACTGCGCAAAACTAGCCATCACGCCAGCTCTTGTAGAGGGTTCCTTAATTGTATACCATACTTAAATATATATTCCTTTAAAATATACAGTGCGTAATAGATAGTCATCCAAAGCACTATTAATTTGTAAGCGTGTCACACGTTGTTTCAATTAGAATAGAAAAAAAACCGGACAAGTGTGAGTCTGTAGCTAAAAAATAACAGAAATATTTTATCGTTATTAATTTCGAATATTTCAAAGCGTTTTTCCAGCCGATAGCGGGCGTTATTTAGTAAAGGATTCAAATATAACATCTACATATGATTTTGTATAATTATTTAGTAACATGTCTCGTGTTAATAAATTGATTTATCACTTATCAAAAATATCTATTACAGCGCTAAACATGTTGGGATCTTTAATTCATTTTACAAGCATATATGAACATACGAACATACTTGACGTGATTACAATGATCATATGTTTTATAAATACAACTGACATTATTATTCTTCGTAAACTGCCATAAATATGACTATTTTCGTTATATCTATCTACCGTTCGAAGAACAATGTACGATAACATTCTGACTTTATTTTATGTGAATTATGTTTGAATGTAATTTAGTGTAGATTCCTTAATAGTATGTTTATGGTCGTTGTCAGCCCTGAGCCAGACATGGCTGAGTCACGCGTGGGCGTGGGCAGCGGGCACCCGTGGGCTAATTGTCGTGGGAACGAACGTTCGCCCACCGCCCGGTTTATTAGACAACACTTGGCGGCGCAGATTAGATACGCGTTGAATGCACGGATGCGCACTCATGCTATATCTAAATTAAGATAAATTGGATTTTGTCGTAGGTATTTTAGTTAAAATATTATTGAAATAGAGGTTATTTAGTGCGTTGACGATACAATTAGGTGCCATTTCGCTATTTATATAATTATTTAGTATGTATTAATATCTGATATATTGTAAAGTTTCGGAAGGTAATATAATTTTCTTACACACAAATATTATATTATATTTGAGACGAAAACATATCATTTTATTATATAAAAATTATACGCACTTTACTTTTGTTTTAAATATCATTACCGTTATTCACGCGAGTATTTTATTTTAGTAATCGTTCCTTGAACGTTATAGAGTGGAAAACTAATAAAAGGCTTTACCATTGCAAATGTCAATTAATATTATTACGCATTTTACACAATTCCTATTGTGTAACTTATTTAACTGCCTTGCGGACGATAATGAGTGTTAATTTCACGGTGCGTTTGTTATTAGTGAACACAAGATAAAACTATATATTATGTACTTATATTCAGTAATAATACTAAATTCCCTTATCCTCATTCCCTCGTCCTCATTACTGAATATAAGGACATAATATATGAGTATTTTCGTAAAACCGTCGAAGATTAATTATTTCATATGCAAATGTTTAATATGTAGGACTTAACGTAGGTAAAATCCTTATATTGCGTCTATGGCTATAAAGTAAATAAAATAAAAATAACTACTTTTAACATTTTTAAACATTGTTATGATACAAATATTTATTTTATATTATCTGCCATAACTCTTACTTTTATTGCCGTAACTTCACTTTAAACTATGACTAAAAATATACGCGCCTATACAAAAGTTATATAGACGGAATAATGTGTTTTTGATAACATATGAATAGTTATCCTTTGTAATTTAAAGTTGCCGACGTCGAGTTAAATCGTTCGAAACGTTCGCGTCAACGGTGGCGCTGTGATCATTTCCATACAATTCGTGACGCGCGTGAACGCGTGTAGGTCTGAAGGAAGCTGTTACTGCGGGCGGGCGAGTAGGCGCGGCGATCCATCATCCGGCGATAAACATCATCGCCGTGAGATTAGACGTTCGTGAGATCGCGCCCACGCTTGCCCGCTCCGTACGCTGTAGGCGGCCGATTAAACACGCTTCGGTGTTATCCTACGGAATGTGTGCGTTTTAAGGTTTTTTGGGCTTGGTGGTTTTTAATGGGCCAGGATTATGGATTTTAGGAAGATTTTATGGGTTCTGCGTATTTTATCATTAACAAGCGAATGTAATTTAGGTTATTATTTATTGACTGCACATATAATACTCATATAACACTAAAAACTATAATTAATAAAAACACGCAATGCTCCAAATAAATGTAAATATAATTCCAAATGAAAGTAATTACTTACGTCGATATGATTAAAAATAACATGATGTTTTGGTTATATATTTTTTAAAACAATTGTTTTGCAACTGCAACTTTTAGGAAATTTAATTCCCATCGGTATTGTAAATTAGTAGTTGTAAATTATAGTAAAACAATTTCAATAATAATATAATAATGAATTCCTAATTGCAAACGTACACTTAATGTCGAAGAGAAAAACACGTTTAGATTTATGTAACTTTTGGCGAACACGCGGCGTACGGATATAGCGCGAGGCGCCGCGACGCCCGGCACGTGTCTCGGCGGGGCTCGGTTGTAATTAGAGATGCGCAGAGTTACTCGGCTACGAGAAATGCACCGAATATACCGAATACCGAGTAAAAACCAAGACAATGCGAGTTATTTCTGCCTAAAAACAGCAGTGTAATGCGCCCGGTGTTCTGGTCTGAAGGATGTGAGACATACTTATCCATGGCTTTCCAACTTAATCCTTAGAGATAACCTCAGGTAAGACTCTGATCTTATCTGGGGTTGATTACAGGTGTTCATGGGTGGCAGTGGCCACTTACCAGGCGTAAATTAGGTTGTAGATATAGTGAAAACAGACTTATTTCTATATTTAAAACCGTAGCAATTGCAAGAAAAGTTAAGGAATTAACTATTTCAATAATTATATTTGTAATTTAATAAGGCCTATTATGATAAAGAAATATCAGCTCTTTATGGTTTTTGTTTGTCTACATAAACATTACTAGCTTCTGGAGAAAGATATATTTGCGCCACTGAACCAAGTACCTCGATGGAGTTGTTACGAGAAATGTTAAACCAAATAATATTTTGTATTCGGTTACTCGATAAATCTAGAACTTGGCCCATCTCTACTAGTAATCACCGGTCTGCGAAATATCGACGTTACGGAATTACTTGGTTGCCTAACTGCAATACACTTGCCGGCGACAAGATAATTATAAGACTTGCAATTTATTTCTTTGGAAACTTTTTATAAAATTTATCACCAAGCTCTACAGTATGTCATTTGCTATCATATTTTATGTTGTACATTTATACATATTTTACTTTCGACGTTACGTTTTAAAATGGCAAGCAGTATATAGCAGGGTCACGCTAAAAGTATCTATATACTATTACTGTAGTACTGTAGAATGACTATTTATAGTCTCTTTTATGAAAAATAGTTTAATTTTTTCGTAGAAAAACGACGAAAATTTTATAAGTTAGTAGAGCAATGACTATTTTGTATATTATTTTTATATAATATTTTTCGTATATCTTCAATTATAATTCTTTATAATGTGAGACAGAAATCTGGCCAGTAGTCTGGTTCTATCCCGTGACACATTTTCCGCTCTGTCTCAAACCTTTGGCATCTCGAATAATATATTAACGTCTCAGCTAGACAACGTCACAACTCGAGGAGACTTCGATGCGCATGTATGATTCATTCTTAAGTGCTTATTGTAATTTTATTGAACTTTTATGTTAACATTTTTTTAATGTGCATAAAATGATTAAAAGAATAGTTTAAGGTTATGTTAACAACTTCAAAGATTTTATTTTAGATGTCAGGCAAATGAATGGACTAGTACAAAGTTTACACGGATATTAATTACTTTTTATATCCTGGGATTAAAGATAATAGCAACAAATTAGAATGTGCAGTCAAAAAAAACTGCGTGACGAATAGAGAACCTCTTTCTATGGGAAATCGGTGAAAAAGTTGCCATATGTAAATACATTTGGGCGGCGTGAGTTATTTTAATAAATTAACTGAACATCTGAACCTTAGCTATTCCCAACTATGAAGATTATGTATATTAGAAACGTTGAAGCTTAGCAAAACACAATTTCCTAACAAAACCCCTACTAAATTTCAAAGATACGAGTGGCTCATTAACTTGCAAATACGAGATGTCGCGAAGATTTAGCGAAATTCCCAAAATATCTGGATTGGAACGCAGCGATAGTGTGTTGGCAACGTTCATGCCGCTATTGGCGGCTGGCACGTTTGGCGGCCCGTCGCGTGCCAACACTGGCCGAGACTGCCAAGGCGTGGGAGCGCCCCGGCTTCCGGCAGGCGCTCTGCCCTCGCCGACAACGCGCCAATATATTCATTTTGCTATAGACGCGACATATTGAACAGGACGACCGCGTCAATGACACCCGTCAGAATAATATTATGTAAAGAAGCCCAACGCTTAGTACAATAAGAGTACAAAAAAGAGTATCTTTTAAACTATATACTTAAATATTAATACATTATTCATTTATATGTTTAGAACGGAAAGTGATATTATTGCTCTTTTACACAAATTAACCATCCATGTATGTGTGGTTACAAAAATATGTTATATTCTATCAATGAATTGTTTCTAGTATAGTATTTCTAGATATATAAATCCAAATAGTATTATTTAATAGCAAATAATAGTTTGTACAAATTGTTATTACTCATAATTTAAGCGGGAATTAATTGTAGGTAATGATTATAAATAATAGATTTTAGATCTACAGATATTAACTATTACATAAGAATAAGTACGTATACAAATATGAAGTCATTCTGTATAGAGCATATCACGTGTTTACTAAGCAGATACCGGCTTAAGGAAACATACCTACTTGTAAACTGACATTGTGTAAGTGTTAACACAAAACGCAATCACTAGTTTGACTGACTTAGCACATATCTTAGTCCTAAGGAGAAGCAAGACTTCTATGGTCGCCTTCAGGTAGAACTCCTTTTGTATATGAAGTTAGTAACAAATGATCTTGTTACTTCTATTAGTACGAGTTTTTGAAGTTACCATTAGTGTGCTAAGTACGACTTTATTACGTTCCCAACAATCACTGTTTGCCATTTCGCCCAATATTGCAAAGTACATTGCTAGATATGGCCAAAAACGGAAATGTAAACGTCCAATGTTATTTGCAAGGTAAGGCGACAACAATAATCGTTTCGAGAAAATATAAAAAATCTCATACTTAGAGCATCGGTTAAATTTCATCTTAGTCCGTAGGTTTAAACTGGTTTATAATTCAGTTGCAAGATTTGATACTAAGAAATAAACTAAATTAATAAAAAATTTAAATAGGTTTTAGACAACCCTAGAGATTGTTCGCAAGGACACGCGTTAGACGAGGGCGGCACGTGTCGCCTGTCGCTGATACGATAATATGGCACCATACTTACACATCACATCACGTTTAAGAGGCGGTCATCTGTGTACATGGCGCGACACTGATTCTTTATACACATCAAATAAATTTCTATTGTGGGCGAATAAAAATGTAAGTTATTTTATAAGATTCAAATAACTAGCGAACGAGCTTGCAGTCAATCTGATAAGTGGGCTGTGTTGTCAATGGATATCTGTAATCAACCCCAGTCCCCAAATAAGGTTTCCTTAACTGAGGTTGATCACAGCTGATAACCCTACGAACTAAGATGGAACACTTCAGAATATGTCTCCCGTACTACACTGATCAAAACATAACATCAACGCTTAATACTGCTGTTATTTGGCAGAAATAGGTGTGGCGATGGTACTTCTGCAATCGATCCATAAAGTTGTGAGACCACCAACTTTAAAGTGAAGTAACGAATAAAGTTAAATTACACTATAATGAGCAATACGATTATACGATTAGCGAGACTAAAGATGATTTTTAAATGTTGTCTGTCTGTCTATCACAACGTGCATAGATTAGTAGTTATATATTGAAATTGGTGAGGTTAAAATATTTGGCACGAGGACCTGTCTAGCCGATCGACAACGCAATGATTGTTGATTTTATGTTCTCTTTACCGTGTGCAATTTATAGTTGGAACTGTTGAGACACTTAAATATAAAATAGTAACAATAGTTTCTATACAAAGTATCAGTGTTTAAAGGAACATAAATACATATATAAGTGAATACCTACATATTGTTTGTATTGCAAAGGCGTTTTGGGGTATATTTACCAAACGGAATTGACTCTGTAGAGGCAGATATGGTTCAATAGAACATCCGGGTATACAATGAAGAACTTATCTACTACATGTACCATATATTCGTTAAGAAATTTTACATTTATTATTTATGCTACAATATGTAGATATATGTTTATTTATACGGTAGAGTTCATACCCTGAGAAGTACTCTGACGTAAGCGTCAGAGGTGACGTGTTCAGATGACGAGTATGAACGAGAAATGAAAATGATAATGAATGAAAGATGAGGGTCTCTCGTCGCATTGAAGTAAGTTCTTAATATAATGAAGTAAAAAAAGTAGGTATGGTTCTGATGCCTCCATAATCGAACGTAAAAGATTTTTTTTAAGTTATCGTTATTAGTTAGTTAAAGTAATTACTTTACTACTAACTAATTAGTTAAAGTTATTAGTTAAAGTAATTGTTAACGTAAAAAGCGGTTAGGAACAATTTTCCGTTTTATTTATATAGGATGAGTAAGTAGACACAGTTTTAAGGGAAGTTACTTGTATAATGAACGCGGGATTAACCTGCATTATGAAGGCGTATGGGCGCCATGCGGGGCGACACGTGCTGTCTATGTCCTAGTACACAAACAGTGAATAGGGATGTGTATGTAATACTTAGGGATGTAAATTTTTATATATGATATTAAAATGCGTTTAAATGAATATAAAAAAAAACATGTAATTTAGCTCAGAGAAACATTATACTTTTAGAACCGTTTATTTTTACGGGATAAAAATTGTAGTAGATTTTTATATGGGAAAAATGGATGGTTATATATCGTATATATAGGTTAGTATAAGATTTTTCAAACACGGGTATATCCAATTATTTTAAGTAGGTAAAGTATTAAAAAGTAACAATTAAAAGTATTGACTTATCATTCAGGATAAAATATATCCATAAGTTACTCATATTACTATAGTACGGGACTTAGTTAAACCCTCCATACCAGAATTTACGAGCTTTAAACTACTGTTATACGGTAAAAATAGATGTGGTGGTGGTGCTACTACGAAGAAGAATGTTTGAATCTGGTACTATTTTTAATTGAAGAGATCTTCTCGACCGAAGTCGATTGCACTGTTAAAAATATCTATGTCATGATCCTTGTTATGTGGGGTGCTAAAGAATGCTAATTGTGGTATTTATAATGTCATTTTTTAGAAGTAATTCCTTCAAACTCAATGAAATCGAAATCATACTGAAGGTCTAAGTTAGTCCTTACATACAGAATGTTTTTCATGTTATTTTATTAAGAATTTACCTGGATGAGTACAACGAAAAGAAAATTAAATATAAATAATAGCTCGATGTTCAAAGATTTACTTCAAAGATCAAATGTAAATATTTTATTTCTTCATTATGCGCATCGCTTTTGAAGTTTGTGCAAATGTATTACGATTCAGTTCATGTATTTTTCATGAAACCGTGTTTACTGAAGTCTTCATTAATTAACATAACTGAAGTTGATTTTTATCGAATTAAAGCGGGTTAAAACTTAAGCCAAAGCAACATATCAGAAAGATCAGAGATCATTCTTAAATTTTCTTCACATTTTATTCTTTTATTTGGCGTCATTTGTATTTTATATAGTAAATATGTTTTTAATTTCACTTGTTTTAACTTTATCGCAGCGTGTTCGTGTCGTGTCGCTATGTTTAAGGTTAAGGGTCATGTTAGGTTGGAAATTAGGGTTTTTTTTCTTAAACGGACGTCATTTATTATCACCATCACCAAACCACTTTTGTTTCAATACTGAAAACGGCTCATGTTTCAAGAAAAGTATAAGGTCATTTTTCTAGCTATAGTTGAAATACTTTGCATAATCCTCTGCCATGTAGGTTTCCTCAAATTTTCCATCATAGCTGAAGTAAGTGGTAATTAACATGCGTTTACTTCCATTAACTGCAAATAAAATACAGGTACGTGCTTCGAATTCGAACCCTGGACCCAGACTTAAAGAGATACAATATTACTCTGAAAATGTGAAATGAAATAAAATAAATGATTGCGTAATTATTTTTTTACAACATAATTTAAAATCGGTTTAGAACTTTATATTTGTATACATAATGTTTCGTTTGAATTTTCTCCCGTACAGAAGAAATTACATTTTTTTAAACATACTTTTTATTGTTATTATAAAAAGATTCAAGTTGACAGCAAAAATGTTCGAAGAAACTTTAAGTACATCTTCTTACCTCGTTTTTCCTAGTACGGAAGTGCTGTCACGTGTCAAATTACAACATTTACCAATGCCGTCTCCGATCTATTGTGACATTTGTGTTGCGAGCGAAACCTTCTGTGAGAAACGTGTTGATGTTGAAGTGCGCTTCTATTGCTACAGATTATAAATAAATAAGCAAAGCTGAGTTGATTTCGAAGTCCACGTCTATTGTTACAGATTATAAATAAAGCAGTAAATAAAATATACAACAATCTAGGAGTCCAGATCTTGTGGCTGTGATCCAAGCGATTCATGTTCCCATAAAAATACAGAAGGTTTAGACCCACATTTTTTAATCAAATATTAATATTTTTGACGAGATTTCTAGTAATACGGAACTCAAACTCTGATTTCATTTGTTTGTATACCTACTTTGATTGTTGCACGTAACATCTGAAATAAACTATACGTGAACGTTACAAAATTGTACAGTGACAAAACCTATAAGCTGTATTAGATTTTGCTCATAAGTATATAAGTGTGGACATTGTCTCTTTATAGTTTTATTTCTGAAACATTATTGAATACCAGTCTTAGTATAAATATTCAATATATATGGACTCATGAACTAAATGGAAAACACAATGACGACCCACGTGGTGGAGTGATACCATACCGGTCTAACACGCAGTGGGCCCCGGGTTCGATACCCGGCCAGACAGACTGAATCCGAATGTTGAGTTCCGATTTCTGTTCTGGGTCTGGGTGTGTGTGTGGTGTGGGCACCCACGGTACAGGAGAAAATCCTAGTGTGTGGCTATGAGTGTAGAACGTGTTTTAAACAATGCTCCATGTGATTTTAACATTAAGATTAAAAAAATAAAATCGATTCCTATACCACAGAAAAGTAAGAAATCATTTAAATAAGTGTTGGTTTACTACATAGTCCAGAAGTCGGCGCTTAACATGCACATTCACTAGATCACGGCGACGAAACTGTATCCAATACGAATAATAATCGCATTTCCAATTTTCACCTAATCATTATGTATTGTTAATCGTTTTATAACCAGTTGGAAGTTTATCTAAAGACGCTAATTCGAGGCTAATCTTCGGAATCATGCCCGTCCCATGCACTGCGCGTGTCCGTTCATATCTGGCTTCACAGAATAAGCGGCGCCTAGCACGGGGCATACCACACCACTAGTCGATCGAATTCGTTATCAGCATTACTTTAAATATTATCATTATAACAAAGAATTTTTTACACAATCGTTTTGATGGACACAGAAGTTTAATATTAAGAAATTTGATTAAACATTTTTCGTACCATTACACTTCAATATTTACTTAACTTATTTTAATTTCTTAACTAACAACTTAGCTTTGGTCAACCCTCTACAAAATTATATTTACAAATGCCCATTTTATAACAAGTAAAATAAAATATATAACAAAATCCCACTTATTTGGAGTTACCTATGGTACAGTAAAATAGGTGCTTATAATATGTAGTCTATCATAAAACGCTAGTGAGTTTAAAAACATCATGTTCTTCGTAAATATAACATTAGACAAAACATGAATCTACTTCTCACTAACATTAAAAAAAGTAAGCGAAGTAATGAAAAATCTCGCAGTCCATAATGTATCGATTGATTAACGTCTAACAAATCACGTGGTGTTCGCACGCGTGACGCGGCGTCACGTCGCGACGGCGGCCTTCGCCTTGAGCGACGCACGCGCGCCATTGCCGTGTAACACGAGATTAATGGCCGCCGCTGTCACGCGCCTTTCGCGACAAGCTTTGGATTGTAGTCAACCCATTATTGTCCCACTGCTGGGCACGGGTCTCTTCTCATATTGAGAGAGTTTCAGGCCATAGCTCACCGTGCTGGCCAAGTGCAAATTGGTAGACTTTACACAACTTTGAGATGTTTTTTAAACTCTCAGGTGTGTAGGTTTCCTCACGGTATTTCCCTTCATCTTAAAGCAGTGATAATTAATTTCTAATATGCTTATAATTTTTAAAAAATCATTGGATGCCTGGATTGCCTGGATTTCGAACCTCGCACCGTCAATCGAATTTCAACCACTTAGCTATCACTGCTCTACCATTGGATTAATTTGCGCTAATCGCGATGCCTTTGGACGCAGCTGATTACGTTATAGGTCAAACAGTGACTTTCTTAATCGGACCGTAATTTGGAAATCGTAGCGATAAGCAATGATATGGTGGTTATACAATAATAAATGTATTGTTTATAATTAGATCATAGAATCATTAGATAATAATTATAGTATGATTTGTTTATATACGTTATTTTTGTAGATACGAGTTACATTTTGGTTTAACATCACTCAAATTACCCATATTTAAGTTGTTCTAAAATATATATAGTTCTTTCTATTAGTCGAATACTGCAGTATAAATAATATTTCTAACTTACATTAAGTAATAAAATATTCAAAATCAAGAGCTAAATATTATATCCATTCACGTACATAAACCTCTTTACATGTTATCTATGTAAGTTTCTTAGTTTAAAATTAACTTTATAATATACAGCCTTGGCCAAAAGTTTGGAGCATGTTTTGCACGTGCGCAATTTTTGCAATAGTTAGCAATACCATTTGTTTAAAGATGAATTAGGTGGTATCTAAAAAGGGATTTAAAACAATAGCGTACCCAGTTATGGCCAATAAAACATTTGTTGCAAAGCATGGTATCCCTTTAGTAATTTCCAATGTTTATTTCAGTTCACTATTTCACGTCGTTGTGTACACATACCGTGATCTAGCGCACTTCTAGGATTTTTTGTGTTGAGTTGCATTAATTTTGATACAAAATGCCTAAAAAACCCGAACTGACTCTTGAAAAACGTGTGGAAATTCAACTTTTACTTGAACAAGGGAAATCCCAAGTTGAAATATCCAGAACCGTCAAGTGTTCGCGCCGATCGGTCCAACTTGCAATTGAGCGATTCGCCGCTACCGGTACGCGCGGGGATAGGCCCAGAACTGGGCGCAAATGTAATGTTGAACAGGAATATTAAAACGAAAATTAAGGCTAACGATAATTTGTTCTTTAAAAAATATTATGTATGAAAGAAGATAAACTTTTATGGTGGGTTACAACCTACAGATAGTAAAGAAAGTGATAAATGGATTGGCTTCATAGATAATGTTTATCATTTTATTTATCCCTTTCTCTACTTTTATTAAGTAAGGTTGAAAAAAAATGAACGACTCTCATAGACCTTTGCCGGGAAAAATAATGTCCAGCAATGTTTTTCGACACCAACAATTTTAGATATACTAAAATCTCCTTAAAACACTTTAAGATAAATCTTACGGTTTTATATTTTTTGTTGCAGAGTAATAAACCAATAATGGAGAAGAGGCGGCGCGCGCGAATAAATAACTGCCTAAATGAGCTGAAGGCACTTATCCTTGACGCAATGAAAAAAGATGTAAGTACTTAATGTTCAGAATACACTGTCATTATGCCGCCAATCACCACGCGGATATAAAATAGATGCTAATGATTCAATGACGCAAATGATAGATAATATTATAACTTCATTATGGAGATACGTCTATTAGTATGTATTTGTGTTGCTTTATCGAATATACTGCAATGCAGCAAAACAGCCTCGATAATAACATATTCATGTGAGAAATAATTGTACTTACGTCAATAGGCTATTTAAGTAATGTTTAAAATGGGCTTGTTACAAACATCGTGACTGAAGTACATTATTCAGTAATTGGTCATTTGCGATTGTATGTTTAAAATACATTAAAAGTTGTTTTTTTTTGTAATTATTTATGCTAGTAAACCTTAGTATGAGTTTATTACGAGTCCTCGAAATAATCATTGTTTATTTTTTTCGTCCATACATTGCAAAGTAGGTAGAGTTAGCAAGGCAAGTTCAACCTTTTCGTTCTCGACGATACCTTGAAATTTACATTGCAATGATGGTCGAAAACGTAAACAATGATTGTTTTGAGGAAACGTAATAAACTCGTACTTAGGATTGTGGCGGAGTGCACCTAGCCTCCCAATAATGTTTCACTGAACAGATTTCTACCGCCAACTAAAACAGGTTTAGTTTAGTTTTATAATAAGTGGATTTGGTCTCTGTTAGGCTTATTCAATTGTCAGATATTTTTGAATTGTCCGATGGATAGTTAACTAATATTACACGTAGTATTTAAACTTATTTAGGTCATATCCTTGTTACAGCCCGCCAGACACTCAAAGTTGGAGAAAGCTGACATATTAGAAATGACAGTGAAGCATCTCGAAGGCCTCAGGTCTGAAGGCGCTAGTTCACCGGATCGATTCCGGGCCGGGTACAGACACTGTTTATCTGAAGTCGCCAAGTTCCCTGGTCTGGAGTCTGGGTTGAAGAGGAGATTAGTACGGCATTTAGAAGGGTGTGTGGGTACCGGAGCTCGCCCGGCCGCAGCGCCCACGCCACCCTCCGACACCGAAGACGCCGTCACTCCCACGCAACACTCTACCATATTTATCTCAGGTAAATATTAATGACACTTACGACGTCATGTATTCTTGAAGTCGTGATTCATCTTATACGTTTACATTAATATGGAAGAGCGCTATTTTAGTTGTGTTATGTAGTATTAAAATTATTAAAGTTAATAGTATGTTATAGGAAATTAAATTCTTAATTTTATAACACATAACAATAACAAACAAATTATCTATTGTTGTGTTAAAGAGTGATAGTGCCGATCAATCATACCATAGACTTTTTAATAGAGAAACACCTCATGAAATAAATTTTATGCGGTGTTTTTTCTTACTTAAGAAAGAAGCTTAATCTTATGCACAGATGTGTCATGGACGATAAAAAATATTGAATACACAGTAACTTTAATTACTATTAAACACTTAAATATTTCGAAGTATTTCAAGATTTGGCTTATCACAATTATAGCGTAACATTAACACGATGTTTGTCCACAGCCGGCCCCGGATCCGGCGTGCGTCTGGTCCCGACGAGGTTATCCAACGGGGACATCGCACTCGTGTTGCCCGCAGGAGTGACCGCCAACACGCTGGGAGCGGTGCCAACCCTCGTCCCCCTGTCACCTCGGGACGCCACCCCTTCATCCGCTTCCTCAGAACCGAGATGTTTCTCTCCCGCAAGCTCCGGCTGGGACACCCCTCCACCCCCCACAGAAGAACCCGCACCCCTCGCCCTCGTCACCAGAAGACAACCCCCGGAAGAAAAGCCATGGCGCCCTTGGTGACATCTCCATTCCATTCGTTAGATACTGTGATATAAGTATAGTTAAAACTAAGTAGTGATAGAGTATTGATGTTCCTATTATATGTACATTTGGCTTATCCGAAATTACTTGCGTGGTCAGTAAATGAACCTTTTATTATTTTAGTACGGCCATTCTGTTTTAGGATAGGGTCTAATACGCTAAGTTTAATTTTAAGTGTAAATGTAAATTTCTGGATGACATCTGAGGCAGTATTTCATATAGGGACGACCATGTCCGATATATTAGAACTCGCACATTTAAATATATTATATTATGAATAAGCACATAGTGCCATATATAACATTTTAATGCTATTATAGTTAATTTGCTGCATCAAGGCTTAAGTATACCGCCTGCGATTGTATTAAGACTTATTTTAATATTGTACAGCCTATAATAACAGAGTGCCTTAAACAGCAAAATCGTATAGTCTTCCATTTCATAGTATTAGCTACTATTTTACCTAGTATAATTAATGGTTACGAGATGTATGTAACTTAATCTTACCAATAATTTTATTTACTAAATATTAAATGCTCAATATTAAATAAATATATCGTTACCGGCTTAACTCAGTTACTTTGTCTTCCTTCCTAGTTACCGAACAAGGACAGTAAATATAATATCTATTTTAGTAATTAAAATCGGTGCGTTTATATCATAGCATATTAGTTTCTAGCAATTTATGTAAGTACATAAATATTTAGATTCGTATTTATCATTTGATGACTCTCAACTGTACTATATTGAAAGTCGGTTTGAATATAAACGCGCTGCGACATTAATTTTACTTCGAGCGCTAAAATGTTTGTTTAATGTACAAATTGTGAAGGTAAAGTTTTTATTATGTTGATCATTAAGCGACTAAACGCCACAGGACATAAAAACATTGCTTAATGATGTGAACGTTTATTTTTATGATGTAAGTGCCCGCGACATACCGTCGTAGCGAATATAAGGTCCCGTGCAAATAAGCTACCAACAAGCGGTTTATATGATTTCAGCCTATTATAGCTTATCCATGCAACTAAGTCGAATCGATTTCGAATATTGTTGGTACTCGTTACATATTAAAAAGACAAGTGGTTTACATGACGTTTATGTGAACTCACCGCACATATCGCGACGTGTGTGACATGTGTGTCAACATGACATAAAACTAAAATACTAGTCACTTAATCCATCATGTGACTGTATTTTTGTTATGACGTATTTAAATACTCGCCGAACATTCACAAATAGGCGGGAATACAGTTTAGTAACTAACCTAACCTAATCAAGTGATAGATCCAAGTGGATTCGGTACTTGCTACAAAGCTAGTCTGTTCCCAGCACCCAGTGGGAACAGACTAGCTTTGTAGCTTTGTAGGCTTTGAAATGCGATTCAAAAGAATCATAGGCGTCTGTTTTCGTGCGCGGAGTTTACATACTCGTCATTGTTCGGCGAGTTATTTGGCGGATTATTTACGAGTATCATACTCTTTGCATAAATGTGGCATTATTCGATTGAGTGTTACAAATTGTTGCAACCTATTTATTTTTGGTACCATAAGAGCGACTGATAGCTCATGTGCGCGTAGCTATATACTATATTAATATGCAGTTGTAAATATTATAAAGAATAAAGTGATATTATGTTAAGGAAATAAATGTTATTATAAACGTAAGATGTTGTACCTAAAAGACATTATTAATATGCAATTAATGTAAAATAAATATGTAAGAAAATAAGATGCTTTTTATTTAGTGCCGTGTAGCACCGTGCCTACAGCTTTTATTACAATATGGAAGTAGCAAACGAGTATGCAGTCCACCATGGTAAGTGGCTACTGCCGCCCATGGACATGGGAAATCAATCCCAGGTAACCTTACCTGGGATTGATACCTTAAAGTCTTACCTGAGGTTAGTCACAAATGCATTGCTACCCCTTAGAACTAAGTTAGAATGCCTTGGATAAGTATGTCTCCCTTCCATATCCTTCAGAGCAGAACACAACGGCTCATAACATTGCTGTTATTACGCAGAAATAATGGCTTCTAGCAATATTTCTTGATCTTTTCTGATTCCTCTTAATGTAAAGCAAGATTGCATTTTATTTTATTTGCATTTTACTTAGGTACTAAAATTCCTTTGAGGTCACCACCTAAAAATACTTTCTTAATCGTATTGTTTAGGTTTTGCTAGATTAATATTATTTTGCAAATATAGAAATATTTTTCTTAATTTGTAGCTACAACAATTTGTGTCATGGGTGAAGTAGATTTAAGTTTATGGGGCTCAAATTTTCCAAAAATCTAAAATCAAGAACTTTTAGTCCATCAGTGATCTCAAAGGAGGGGCTAGATTTCAGAAAAAGGAAGGCCTAAGCCCCAAATCTAAAATTATATATTTAATTCCATCCAAGACCTTTTAATGATCATTTATTTTGTGAATAAATTCCAATTACTATATTTGAATAAACTAAATTCATGAATTATCAAAGTGAAAAACGAGTAAAACGACTTAATCAACCGATATATTTATGTTCATTATGATTTCAAGTCTTAAAATCTGTGTCGAATTCCAGGGATGATAATTACATAAATGTAAATATAGTTCGAGTCATGAGTCCCGCATCTTCTTGGGTGGGCGGCAGATGTTGCCCAAAGTCATAACAAAATCACATATCAATTATGTCCGATCATTATAAACTGATACTGCGTGCATTACACATTCATGAATTTTAATGCGACACGTAATAACTGACTAATTAGAAACCGATACTTATTACACGTATGTGCTTATTTGTTATCAGGACCGGACCTCGCACTAGCGAGAAACTATTTTTGAAAAGAACTAAATATAGTTTACCCAAAAATAAGAGTTATTATTCTCTCATTTGGAATAACTTCATATTCTTATGTTATTTACATATTTATCCTTTTATAGCTTGCATAATTAGTGATAATTTGAAAAGGCAAAGGAGCTACCTACTTATTTAAAACTAAATATCTTTCGATATACTTATTATAGGTACTTTATAAAAAGCAATGGGTATGCGTGCATAAAAACGCGTATATAAAATAAATAAGCGAAGTATAAAAAATAATAACTATAAAACAAAAGTTACACTTGAGGCAATTCAAGTTTCGGTAATAGCTACAATTACAGCTAAGCGAATTACGCGAACAAAGCATAAAATATCGTTCGAATACGTATTATTAATTCCTTAATCTTCGCTTGCACCAGGGTGGTATCCCTTGAAATAATTAAGCCGTGATTGTGGCAAATTACCGCCGCCGGTGCAATAATTCCTTCAGTAACCCACCATTAGTGAACAGACAGTGCAAACAAAACACTTATAATCAAACGTTCATTGACGAATTAGTTCGACCACCGCGGCTTCGAGACCAATTTTAATGTCTTTATGAAAAAAAGAAGCAACGTTGTTTTATTTGCGGAGACAGCTATCTTGAAATCAAGATGGGGAATGCAGAGTTCAAGTTAATTACTCAATATTGAAGTGCAGTTTGTTTATTGTCTTTATTCAATTGTAGAATACAAAGATTTTTTTTAAATATTGATTACTAGTTGTGCCTCTACGTTCCGCTCAGACTAGACATATCACTGTTTTGCATGAATAACCGCAAAATTCTCCAATTATATTAAACATAGACATAAATTCGAAAAGAAAACCATTTTTGCAATATGAAGTACTATTACAAAAAAAAATTAAAAGTACAAATCTCTTGTTTAATTTCCTATAAAGTACATTGGTACAAGGTAATAATTGCTACGCAATTGACAAACATTTAACAGAATTGAACAATATATAGGTAAAAAATTCCTTGTATGGAAATCATATACCTATGAGTGCTCCTTCATATGAAGCACTTTAGATAGACACATATTTTTACGGTGAATTAATACGCTTAATCCTTTTTTCACTTGAGTTATCATAAGTTATGAAAGTAATAATCATCTCAAAAGCTGAGCTTTCAGATTATTACCTATCATTCAAGTAGATCGAGTTGCATTTAAATTGAAGTTGTCAAGCGAATCGACCCTCATGCTTCGTCTGACTGACGGCTCCTCGTTACCAAAAGGTCATTGCTTGCTTCTTGTCATTCCTTTTATCTTTTTAACTTGTGTATCAGTGCTGTAGAGCCCAATTAATCAATGTTATGACGCGTGACACGGCGTAATGAGCGGGCGCTGCCTTTATTCTGAATTCATGGGCGGCTAGGTATTTCATACGAAGTTTTTAAATTAGTTATTCAAATTAAATATGTAATATTTATTGCATTTTAAAATAGATTTTGTATACACATACAAATACATATATTTGTATTTGTATGTATTGACGACCCGCGTGGTGGAGCGGTCACCATACCAGTCTGACACGCAGTGGGTCCCGGGTTCGATCCCCGGCCAGACAGACATCTGAATGATGAGTTTAAATTTCTGTTCTGGGTCTGGGTATTTGTGTATTAGTCTTTGTGAGTCCATGGCACCCACGACACAGGAGAAAATCCTAATGTGGGGCTATGAGTGTAAAAAGCGTTTATACACCAATAATATACACAGTAATAGCTGTTTTTTGCTCAAACTTAATTTGATCAATAATACTAAGATATGTATATATGTTTACGGTGTATATGTGTCTGTAACATAGTAGCTTCTAAACAGATGAACCGATCTCGATTGATATTTTAATTTAAAGGTGACTTTCATAAATTTAAAACTATAATGAAAGAAAATCTGTTTATCTATTTATAGCTTATTAGCTCTTTAGGTATCCAATACCTGGAGAACGAGAAATGTAAAATAATTTTTAAAGGTATGACAAGGATTAAAGTCAGAATTTTAATTACTAAATTTAGAAACGAAACAACGAAAACGACTCACGGCATACAAATTGCATTATTTTCCGAATAAACTAAAATATTGCAAACCTAACAAGGAGGCATCCTACACTGCTTACACGTATATAAATTGGACAGCACACAACAGCCAACAGTTCGTCGTATAGTTTTTGTGCTAGACCTCCCCGTTGCTCTCTTTTATGGCAGCGGTCTAGGTGGTCGCTGATCGTCGAGGCGGGCCGTCAAGCTTAGCCTGGCCGTCATACCCAATCATTCGGAGATTTAGCGGCCACTGTTGAATACTTTTTATTTAGTATTTATCCAGCCATAAAGACTAATTCTTTTTGTAGAAAAGAGAATTTAATTCAATTCTATTTCACTTAAAGAGTTAATAAAATAATCTATACTAATATTATAAAGCTGAAGAGTTTGTTTGTTTGTTTGTTTGTTTGAACGCGCTAATCTCAGGAACTACTGGTCCGATTTGAAAATTTTTTTCAGTGTTAGATAGCCTATTTATCGAGGAAGGCTATAGGCTATATATCATTACGCTAAGACCAGCAGGAGCGGAGCACCAATGAAAAATGTTTCAAAATCGGGGTTTTTTTTCTAATAAGTGCTTCCGCTGCATGAGCTGCGTAAACGGTTAAAGTTTCGTAAAAATTATGTATGACAGAATTGATCCCCTTTAAAAGTTCTAAAAAAAACTCAGCGACAGGATATGTCTATCTTTTCAGGTAAACTCACTGTACCCTTTTATATGCTAACCAAATTTGTTCCAAAATAATGCATTATTTGAAGTTGTTTTTATAAATATAATATTTATTCTTATCCAAATAAATACATAAATTAGTTTTCTTTGTAGTAACTAATACGCGGGTGAAACCGTGGGGCGCAGCTAGTATTGTAGATATGGGTACAAATTATATACTCAACCGACCTCTCAAGTAGAGTTAGGTTATTATTGTATCTGTCCTAATTAGACTTAAAATGTCTTGTAAGCACATTAAAATACCGCCATATGACAGTATATATAAATATAAAGTATATCTTATATATAAAATTCTTGTGTCACAATGTTAGTTACCTTACTCCTCCGAAACGGTTTTACAGATTTTTACCTAATTTTATATACATATTCAGCAGGTCTGAGAATCGGCTACTATCTACTTTTCATACCCCTAAATGATAAGGCTTGTTCACCCTTAACCTTTTTTTTATTTTTGGACATTTTTTTTATTTTTATTTTTCTATAATGTGGCATTAGAAAATACAACATACAACCCTAAATTTTTACCCTTTTATCACCAACCTCTATTTTTTAATATCCATTTTAGTCATTTAATCATTTATATGGCAAAACAACGTTTGCCGGGTCAGCTAGTGAACTATAAATTAAGGCTATAATATGCAGAAATATAAGATTATAAAAGTATGGTAATGAATTGTAACTTTAGATAAGATGGTAAATATATTTTATTTTTATTATTTTTTTTATTTTTATAATAAAATCGCGCAATACCTTTATCAGGTATTTGGCGAGAGCGACTTCCCGTCGTGTTTCCACTGTATCCCACCATGTCTATAATGAATAAGGTAGGATACATCAAGGGATAGCTTGTATACACTCCATACATTTTAAGGTAGAGGAACCTGGTGAACTTATTTTGGATGTGTTCCATTATATTATTATATTTTTTATTACTAGCGTGAAGTAGTTCACACCACACTCTTCCACCGAAGCTCAAGTTTTCGGTGTGGGGTGTAGATGCTGGCTCTGTGAGGTAACTTTGTCTTCAGGAGTGACAAGGTACGTATAATTTCAACCTACACACCTATAACTTCAAGTATGCTTCGAACCCCTGCTCTGTATGAAGTCGTTTACAGGCCCGTTGGTTACTTCAATATATAAAAATATTATTTAGTTTCTACATTCACCTTAATTCTGTAATACGATGTAATATAGGTATATTATCATGCGTGCATCGAGCATCTCAAAATAACTTCATTTCATTCGAAATAAAAGAAAACTGGAAACTACTTATTATAGTCAGACAAATAATATTTGTTAAGCACATAGGGGTTCAATTTCTAACATAATATTAAGTTATTTCGTAAATAAATCATGGGTGGTCCCGGTGGCTTTTAATAACAGCTATTTGAGACGACCTCAATTATTCTCCTTTTGTCAGTAACAACCTTACATCAAAACATTCTCTGTCTGTTCGTTTGTACGCTAATTAATACTAATGCTCTAATACTTTATATATATTTTTAGATTTATTTATTCTATTCAGGTATTTTTAATATAAGACTGAAGTAGCAAATAATCATGGAGTCCATCTGCTGGGAAGTGGTCGCTGCCGCCCATGGATAACCAACTTCATTTAGGACAAGGAGTTCTATCTGAAGTCAATCACATATGCCTTGTTATTCCCGAGGAGTCGCCTCATATAAAAGTGAGCTGGCTACCGCACCCTTCGACCGAAACGTATGAACTGCTTCATGCTTCATAAGTACAGCGTCGGTTGTCCCTGTAGTTCCGGGACCAGAATAGGGCTACGGTATCCCCCGCCTGTGGGAGTGGAGTGGAGTGGAGTGGGAGCTCGAGCCGTCCACCCTAGCAACCTCGACAAGGACGGCGGCATGTGTGGTCGCATGCCGTCCGCTCACAGGGAAGAGCCCGTAA
>MOOZ01000343.1:498864-514217 GCA_002930495.1 Cecropterus lyciades
CCCAGTGTCATAGTCTAACTATCGAATCACTGAGATTTGTTTAATGCTGTACCACAAAACATAACTTTGGCATTTTACTTGTTCCTTATCTATCAGCTCAACTATCGCAAGTTACTATATCAATAGAAAAGCGATGGAATTCATTAATTTGTGGTCGTAGTGTAAAAGAATGTAAAATAGGATAACAAAAACATCGATATTATTAAAAAATCTGGTACTACTTGTTTTTTTTTTATTTGTACTTTTTTTCTGAATCTTATAACCATGGGTCATGGTAGAGTTTTACTATAACCCATTTCAAGGTTATCCATTAATTATCAGACACCATGTATATATGGTCCACTCGTTAATGTTATTCAGTCTTTCACTGATATACAGGTAGAAACATGTCAATCAATATTGGCCGACATCAAAGAATATACTTCTAGTTTATTTGTTCTTATGGTATGCCTGAAGAGTCCTCACGCATCGCCACGCGTCTGGGTAATCATTGTCCTACCGGCCAATTTAAAAAGGAGTTTTGTTTTCACGCGTAATCAACTTAAAAAGTTCACTCTTGATGTGTCCAGTTAAGTCTGAGAAATGTTGAAGTGAATAAAAAACTGTCATGTGTTGTGTTAATTTTGTAGAAGGCTCATTTCACATATCGTTCCAAATTAGAATTACTGACTACCATCCTTGCCATAGGAATAACATAACACCACGTACTTAAGATTTGAGAAAAATCTATTGAAGTCAGGTGTAGATCTTGCCTTCAATTCCATATCAATTTGACACTTACCTTGGCGTTTTCTTTTTAATATGGAAGTAGTAAAAGCGAGCATTTAGTCCGCTTGATGGTAAGTGACCAATGGCGTCCATGGACGTAATGTAATCAACTCCAGATAATATCAGGCTTATCTGAAGTTGGTCACGGATGCGTTGCTACCCCTGAGGGCTAAGTTGGAACGCCTCGAATAAACAACCAAGGAATTATGCTTAGCGTAGGGTAGGGTAGGGACTCTTACCACACCAATCAGACCAGAACACAGCAATGCATAACACTTCTGTTATGAGGCAGTAATACTGTCATTCCTGTGACTACACGATCGTAGATGGTGGGTCTGGATAATATAGCACTTTTAAAGTGTTTTTGTACATAAATCAATTCGACGATTGTTAGCGCTAACGTCATTGTAATGGTATAGTGCGACGTTCTTCATGTATGTTCATATTGACAACCTGGGCGGTTACTATACCGGTGTATCACGCAGAACATACTTATTATATAATAATATGTAATTATAACAAATAATTTAGTTTTCTGTTCTGGGTTTCGGTTTTCAACTACTCTTCTTTGAGAGGGTTTTTGAGTGTCTTTTAATAGAACAAGTTTATTTCTTTATATTATGTATTTTATTTATTCAATTCGGAACAAGCATAGCTATAATAAGTTGTCCTTCAGATCTTAAAAGCTAAGACAATTCAATAAAACTAAGAATAATACATCTATTTTAAAAACGAACATTTTAAAAACTCAAAATAATCGTAAAAATCCTAAGCGTGTTAAAACTGTCAAAGATGGTACACGGTTCAAGTTAAAGTGGTCTTGTTGAGGCGGCAGGATCTAATTCTCCGTGTAGCCGGAGCGTCACGACTTATCAGGCGGTCGGCGAGATGCACACGACTGTGCATAAATTACCACTGACGTGCCCGCAGCTAAAGCCTGCTACGTATATTTGCTTTGGTATGTGATAAAAATAAAAATACAATGTAAGCCTTGATTGTAAGAGTTGAAAACACGTCAGGTTAGTATTGAAAAAAAAACAAATTAAATTAATTATTTATTAAATATTTATCTAATTAATTAATATCGGTGAAGTGCTATTGATATAATAATTTTATAATCTTAGTGCTGTACCTATCTCTCAATCTGTGTCAAATCAAGCATCTTCCCTCATGATACTTAGTCCTAAGAATTCAGTCAATACGTAATTACATATAATATGTGTATTATGCTATGTATAATAAAATGAACGAATAATAAAAACATGCGCATTCCATTTGTAACACTATATTATACGAACAGAAGCTACCTAAATGGTAAAAAATCTAAATGAAATGAAATATTCTGCTATTCATTAAGTTTTTGTGTGGAGTCACTCTCCACTGTCACTATCATAGAACTAACAAGTGTTTACAATCCCCTTCGAATGAGCAAAATTGCTACTTCAAATCATGCGCATAAACCTCCATGCGCATAAACTTCAAAACGTTATAAATTTACCTAAGAAAATAAACACCTATCTATCAGACAGAATTAACAAAGCGTTAGCACGAAATTCAAAGGTAGTAAAGCAGGCTGTGGTTAGCTATATAGTGGTACTGGGGCGGCATCATCCCACGAGGCAATCGGCGCACGACCGCCGCGACCTCGCCTCGTCCGGTACACCCGCAAGACATACTCGTCCCTATTAAATTATGTACTAAAAATATATGGGTGTACATACAAATAGATAATATGAAGCGTCTGTTTGTAAAAAAAAAACATAAATTATGTGGAATTACTTCTAATTAAGAACCACTTGCATGATACCTATTTAAATATAATTTGCACGTGTATCGATAGCATAGTTGACAACAAATATAATATTATTTTAATAGCAGTGTTAAGCGTTGCTGTGTGCTGGTTAGCACACTCTTCAAGTGTGGTAAGGGAGACATACTTATCCGACGCGTTCCAGCTTTGTCTTCAGGGGGTAGTCTATGGGCGGCAGTTACCACTTACTATCAAGTAGACTGCATGCTTGTTTGCTACTTCTGTATTATAAAAAAATCACATCAAAATACAACAGCATTACTTCTATACTGCAGGAATACAAATGACGAAGGTGCCACAGTTGTACAAAGTTTGTATCATCTTTTAATACTGGCGACTATCGATATTTAAAGAGCTCTAGAGAAAATAATTCACACCTTACACCACTAAACGTTCTTAGTCTCAAGCGCACTTACCGATTGAATTTTCAAATAAAAGTACCTACTTGAACCCGTATATCTATTTAAGAAATATACTGCATACTATTTGGAATCAACGATGCTACAAGGGTTTCAAGCAAAGAGGCTTCAAAGACTTATTTCTTGTTGAGTTTAAGTGATTGGTCAAGTGTGAGTGGAAATCATAAAGAGGGTCCCGTGACAGCATTTTAAATTTGTTTGGTTTATCTACCTATTACGGTTCAATTGTACAAATAGGGCCTTCCTTTATTTTTTTACTTCTTAAAATTCATTAAAGCTGTGTGTACCTACAAAGTAATAGGTACACACTGTATAAAAATCAAGTAAATCAAGTATCTAGGAATATGTTACGGTACAAAAGATAGAGCCATGTGACAGACAGCAGAGGCTTAGTTTTTTAGCGTTTGGGATGGAATAATAAAACATGTTTTTTTTTTATTTTGTTAAAAAAAATTGTCCAAACAAGACAGCGCTCAACATATTGTAAATATTTTTAATTATTATACTCAGCACTGATTAGTGATAATTTACGCGTATTAGTCTGTATCTTGAAACATAGTGAACCAATTCTGATGAAAATTGCATCGAACTATCAGATGTGAGAATATCACAATTCCAATATGTCTGACTCTTCTATATGTAACAGGCGAGTCAAATTGAGAACCTATTTTTTAAATCACTATAAAATGCTTCAAGCAATAATTTTCCGTGGAGTTAAAAAAATATAGACATCGAAGGCAGTGTGGGTGTACTGAGCGCTGGGCGCGGGCGGCGCGTGCCTGGGAACCGGTGGCGCGCGCGCGTTCTCACGGCCCCGCTGACCCGCCCCCCGGGCCCCGCGCAGCCTCCCGCGGATACTGCCTGCGCCGGTAGAAGGGACGTTAGGTTGAATACCTTTTAAATTTTGTGTTTTCTGGCTTTGATATCTAGAACCTTAAGAAACAATGATTCTTGCAGTTACATCCTGTGTTCTTTATGGTCTCGGGACCAGAATAGGGCGACAAAAAGGAAGCTTCCGCCGAGGATGGCCACTGGGCTTTTAGTGGGTAAAAATCCCGAATAAACTTGTGATGTTCCCACGACATCGGGTATCTTTTGAAGGTTTCCCCTCGAATACAAAAAAAAGGTGACCACCCTCAAAACATCGATCGGCGATCGATTGGTTTACAACTTACTGGTTTGAAATTCGGCCTGTCATGATAGTGATCTGAAGTTCGTATTCCAGACAAACTTCTAAAATGTCTAAGTTAAGTGTGTATTACAAATTAACTATATTATTTATCATTTGCTTTATGATATCAATCAGTCATATTGGTAAAAATCATCGCAAGGGACTAGCATGCCTGAAGCTCATACACCACAAACTTTCGGCAAGCATTGCAAATTATTGCCGAAAATGAAACAATCAATGTTAAATGTACATTGCACATTTACTCTTTCATCGTTTCGTCAACGTAAACGGTCACCGTTTAACAGAAACCCAAAACAGTAATCTAAACTCAGATGTATGTCTGGCCGGGGATCGAACCCGGGACCCACTGCGCGTCAGACCGGTATAGTGACCGCTTAACCGCGTGGGTCGTATTAAACACATATTAAACGTATATTAGCGGAACAGACTGTGGTATTTCTGTGTCCCATGTATTTTCTTTGCGGAGTGTCTTGCGCCTCTCCGCCTCTCACCTTTGTGACCACCGCCCGCGCTACCATCAGCCACGCTCAACTCGCTACATATAGCTGCCATGTACTTTCTAACATAATGAACAGTGTCTACAACTCTGACTTGGATGTTAGAGCGATTTGCAATATCAAGTAACGGTCTCAATGCAATTTTATTATACTAACCGCGTGTTGTATGATAATTTGCAATAATTTAGTATTTTGCGACTCATGCAGATATTATTATATACTTATTAGCTTTTGCTCGCGGCTCCGCCTGCTTCAGTTATGTTTACGGTATCCTAGGTGTTAATCTAGATCATAAACTGTGTGCCAATTTTTAACGGTCGGATTTGATCAGTCGTTTTAACTTTTAACGTTTTAACAAACATATATACATCCTTCACATTTATAATGTTAGTTAGATGTATTTGTAGCTGTCTCGTAGCTTTTTTATAACTCTACCTTACGATAAAGCAGGCGGGCTACCTGATAGAAAGCAATCACCGTTGCCTGTAGACATTTGCAACACCAGAGGAGCCGCTAATGTATCGACTTCTAACAGCTTTCTATGTGTGGTTTATGAATATGTTAACTGAACTAATTTTGACTTCTTATTTATTGTTCGAAATATAATCTTATTTATTGTTCGATTCTTATTTATTGTTCCAAATATAACTTACGCTAAGCAGCATGATAGTGAACCATACTAATGTATTCTACCCTTAGTGCCCCACATTAAATTCCCTAGAGTGCCATGGATCCACACAATGACTAATACACAAACGTCCAGAACCCAAAACATAATTCCAAATTAAACCCGGAATCTACTGCGTGTCAGACAAATATGGTGATCGCTTCGCCACGCGGCTTGTCAATTCCATTCCAAATTATATCCCTCGTCAAATCATATCCGTTTCGTAGATATGGCGTGATAAGTAGGTATGTACTACAGACTAGATTCTATTACAATTTGACTATCTTACATGTTTCCAACCCTGTTCGGGGTTTTTAAGCAAAGGTCTTACTGCTCGCCTGCATAATTTACATCTCGTCAACATCTCAATTTATTAAAAAATTTTTGATGTTAAATTTATTTCATATGCAGCGTAAAAAAAAATCTTCAGACATTAATTTATAAATTACGAACATTTTATTATCTCTACAGTGGTTTTATTTTTATGATATCAAATTTCATCGATCCCATGTAGCCATAATCCGTTCGTGCTTCTTTGTAATAACTTGAGTACTTATGTTATACCATGAGCACAATCCTTCCCGAAAAGAATGTTACGAAGTTTCCCACGAGCTCAGGTGTGTTATCCAGGTAATAGCTACAAGCCTTTCAAGCCGGCGCTTTTTGTCGACTTGTTCCACAGAAATGTAGCAAGCGACAGGCTACAATTTAATTTCTCACGACAAAAATTGACATACGACAAATGTCATTTCTTTCATCGAGTATAATAAACTTCAATAGTTGTAAAAATTTTAAACGCGTCCGCATCTACTTATTTCTGCCTGTAATAACAGTTTAGATACATAGATGAAACATTTATTTCGGAACTTAATTATATTATAAATAGTTAATACACTGCAAATGCACACAATAAAAGTAAAATTTTGATACATTCTCATCTTAATGAATATAATCCAATCGTATCTAAGTTCTGCAGTATTATTTCATGAAAATGATTTCGGAACTTAGTTAAAGCCGTTATCACGGCTTTGATTTTCAGTCGATACTGTTACATGAACGCGCCTCGGAAGGCCCAGATAAGTGTAAGTAAAAAAAAGAAATATTATAGACAGGCACTGATTTTGTTCGAAGGTCATGGTAAGGAAGACAAGCTAATACCTATGTGGCGTCCCGTTCACGTCAAGAGTCACAATGTACCTGGCCCTAGGTAAAATAAAGTATTCTAAGTAAACAATACTTAGAATACTTTATTTTAAGATTTCCGACATAATAACATCTATTCTGTCATTTTATTTTCATTTTATCTAATTACATATTATGTTCCAAAAGATACAATACATCTTAGTAATATTATAAAAGCGAAGTTTGTGAAGATGGATGTTTGTAGCTCTTTTAGGCAAAAACTTCTGATCGGATTTGGATGAAATTTGGCACATAGATACTTTATAATCTATATGATTTTAAAGTATTATTATCGCGAAATTGATACATTTTAATATGTTACGGGTACTCACGATATGTGGTTGTGAATTTCTTTTTGCCGATATTTCGACCCAGTTACATGGACCGTCGTCACGGCGAAACTCTTTAAACTTTATAATCTAGATGAACACATAGGATACTCTTTAAAAAGTTATTCAAAAGTAAATAGACATGCAAGTACATATACGCATGGACGTCATCGTACGCTTAGTATCAAATTTCCTTTCTCTACGAACTATTCGATAAAATACTTAACTTACGTCAATAAATCGCCAAACATTTCATGGTAGCGATGTAGCAAGTTCCTTAAACAACGATTACCATTTCCCGCAGAACGTTACACTCTCTCGAAATTAATGCTACATTACAAATTCTTGACTGAGGGAAGTAAGTATATTCTGTTGATGTAATGTTGGAAATGAGCGAGTTACAGAAAATTATTTTATATAAGAAAACATTGTCTGGTAGCATGTAGCATGAGCTAACATTGCCTTGAAATTGTTTTTAAAATATCTGTGTTGGTTTCATTTTCAGTTTTACACATTTTATTAAAATTAAAGTAAATTGTACTTACGAAAGTATCTACCTGCCTTATACAATCGTTTTCTATGTCTATTAAAAAGTATTATGCAAAATTGTCAATATTAGACCATACAAACATTTCAAATTACTGGAGTTAGGAAAGTGTCATTTTAATTTATAGATAAATTTATAAAAGCACAGAATGATCGTCATTTTACATGTTCCGAACTTAATTGCTTTGCTTCAACGATACTTAATTGTGACTTCACTTAATCAAGTTGAAATGCGGAAAAGTACTTCTCAGTACCAAGTTATACACCGCGTACATCTTACATGCCTACGCCATATCAGAGAAACAAGTTGCACAAAAGCACCGACACAGTCGCCATTTAATTGCTAAACAATAATCCAGTCGCATCGCTGCGCTAGAGTTATCTGGGCGAAGGTGCGCGGGCGCATGCGACGTGATTCTCCCCGCCTCTAGAGTAGACGATATTCAGAGACTATGTTTGAAATTCAAATATTTTTGACTGTTAAAACTATAAAGTAATTATAATGATAATGGTAATTAGGTAACTAACACCTGCCAGGTGGTAGAATGAGTATGGTTCGATTGGGAAGATACTACCGATACACCTATTTCTTGCGTTAAGCAAACTCTTGCTAGCAACTGCACCCTTCCATCGTTTCGATGTTTTTTTTTTGTTTTCGTTAATTTCTAAGTATTTTTTCGAAAATCATTTATATACGATCTCATATATTTCTAGTTAAAATCGATAAGCCATTGGATGAATTATCTAATTTAAATACTACATTTAACTAACAATTTTTTTTAACAAATAAATACAAATACAAACCGACTTCTATACCACAAAAAAGTAAAAAAAAAAATTAAATATATTTTGGTTTCTTACATCTTATCATCTTACCGAAGTCGTTAGATTACAACGACGAATCTACATATTATGTCCTACAAGTATATGGGCGCCGACTTCAGAACTATGTACTAAGTACTGTGTATGTAAGAAACTAACATATATTTAAATTATTTTTTAAATTTTTTGTGGTATAGAAGTCGATTTCTATTTTTTGTTAAAAATATTTTATCACGTCTTTTAGTTATGTTACACTTATATTCGTCTTCACATATTATCAATAATTTTGCTTCGTAAATATAAATTTACACGAAAGTGTACATATAAACATAAATACAAACGTTAACTCAACTTCCAGCATAAATGTAAAATTTAGTCCTAAGCCATGACTAAAAAACTTTTGTAAATTACATAGAGGTGAATAAAGATTACGTCTGTATTCATATGAACCGGGCGCATCCGCTAGCAGGGAGCTGCCGCGCCCTGCTCGCTTAGTTTTATGTTTTCAATTATGTTCCAACCTAACCTAATTCATCCAATATAAATCTCTACAGCTCAACCTAATCCTACGCTATAAATTAGGATTTCAGTACCCTGCATCATCAGTTTTGAGGAGTTGAAGGTCAATTTTGTTGTAGTCTCTTCTTATCAATTTCATTATATATCCGTAATTACTAAATGGCTAACTCTTATGGCTTAGGCGTGCAGTACCCTGCATCATCAGGGTTGAGGAGCTGAAGGTCAAAACTTTTATGTCACATCTTTGCTTGGTAATCTTATTACATATCCATAAGCACCAAATGACCAGCTACTATGGTTTAGGAGTTAAGTACCCCTGAATGATCAGGGGTACTTAACTCCTAAACCATAAATTAAACTCCTCAAGAGTTTAAGGTCATCTTTTTCATAGTATATCTCTGCTCAGTAATCCTAATACATATTCGAAAACGCCAAATAGCTAACTTCTTTGGTTTTGACCAGCAGTACCCCTACATCATCAGGATCGAAATGTAGAAGGTCACGTTTTTCCTTATATCATTTCATCTTAGATATCTAATGTTCATGTCAAGTTTCATGAGAATCGGATCGGTACAAGCTGAGTTATTCGTCTATGTCACGCACACACTAAATGCGAATTTAAGACTTATGTGGTTTTCATATGGATGCCTTTGTCAGAATTAAACCAAATTAAAATGGGACATCACGGGAAGCACCAGCATTCAAATAAAAAAAAATGTAAAAATCGTTTCACCTAGTCGAAAGTATCGAGGGTTCAAACATAAAAAAATACAGTCGAATTGAGGACCTCCTCCTTTTTGGAAGCAATACTTGCAATACTTGGCATGCTACGATTTGCATTTGCTTGCTCATTTTCATGAGAGATTCTGTGACTTCCTCACTTTAATCTGTGATTCACTGTTATTATTGTTCTATATGGAATGGGCGGCAGTGACCACTTATCATCAGATGGACTGCATGCTCACTTGCAACTTCAATTTTATAAAGAAAAAAATAAGTAAACAGCTTTAGTACTATAATAACAGGTACTTGCGTCTTTTGTAAGTAATACGCACATATATCGCGTGTGTTCAGTATTTATTTCACATTCACAAAAAATCATATATATTAAATGTTACGAATCGTGATCCTTACGCTTCTTTAATCTCTTGCATTATAATAATCTAATCGATAGGCAATTACAAAGAGTAGAGTATTAATTACAAAAGAAATTTATTATTTATCAACCAAATAATAATTTTTATTAGTAGGTATTGGTTTTTTACATTCTTTACAACAATGATGAAACAATGATGGACGTACATTTTAGTGCATAATTGAATTTTTACATTCTCCGCATGATATCATCAAATCCGATGCAGAGTGCCTATAATTTTAGAAATGCATAGAACCGCACAATATAGGTATTTTGTCTGTTACGGGATAGTGCATAATTGAATTTTTACATTCTCCGCATGATATCATCAAATCCGATGCAGAGTGCCTATAATTTTAGAAATGCATAGAACCGCACAATATAGGCATTTTGTCTGTACGGGATTACTCTACGACAGCGTCTTATTCATGCGGCATAGCGGAGCCTGCACGTCCCGCGACACACTCAGATGCAATCTATTTGCTTTACGAGCCCCTCGCCGACGCTTTATATTTCAGCCTATGCGCTTTGATTATAACATAAAACAACCACGGAATGCATATATCTGATTTCCATAGTATAATCTCGGCTCTTACCACATAAACTTGCATGTAAAGCGGACTTTCGCTGCATTGACTATAGATGCTACATCTCGTTTGCGCTGTTTATGAGCGGACGACAAAAATATCTGAAAGTTCCTTTTTATTTTCTTTACTACTTAAAATTTGCATTACATGTAAATTATGCTAAAGAAAAGAAAGAAATCAATTTATTTCTCGTTCTGTTCAGTCTTTTAACTTTATCTTTTAGATGTGCATTTAGTTTACAAACTGAAGCTACATTTACTTCTTTCCTTATTATTCAACATACGATAACACTAGGAAACGGTACAAGCATTGAGGTGTAATTTAAGAACATAAGCACGTCAGAGGAAAATTTCCATAAACTGTGCTCGTGATGCGGCGTCAGATGCGATACAATAAGTTGCCGCCTTGGCACCGGCGCGGCAGTCCGCGCACGTATGCGCTCGTTTGCAACGAACAGTGCTCTTAGTACGAGTTTATTATGTTTTTTCAAAACGATCATTGTTTACGTTTTCGTCCATATATTGCATTATTTTATCGTTTTCGGACATACCTTGAAATATACAGTTCAATGATGCGCAAAAGCGTAAACAATAATTTTATATTCTAGTTCTAAATAAGTATCTATTAATTAAGGCATACCTCTCGTTATATCATCGTCAACCCATTTTTGTCCCACTGCTGGACAAGGGTCTTCTTTCAGAATGAGAGAGTTGTAGGCCATAGTCCATCGCGCTGGCTAAGTGCGAATTGGTAGACCACTCGTTATACATAATTATATCTAACATATACACGTATACGTGTTATTAAATTTTAAATGAATCTACATCAGATTCCCAGAATCCCCTCAACATTTTTTATAATACTCGTAACATCAATATTTGTAACAATGCTCTATCATTAGATTAATGCCCTTAATAAAAAATTCTTAGATTCATGTAATGTTCTATCAGATGTGTATTGCCATTATTGAATGTAAATATTAATAAATATTAGTAGTAAACATAATGTCGTTGAATGCATTTTTTGCTTCTCCTCTAGGGTCACACGTATTACAAAACAAAAACGTCAGCTCAAATTAAGCGAGATAACTCCAAAAAACGCGCTACCTGCTCAGAAAAGAGGACACCACTTTGTCCGCTCAGTAAATTGACGGGGCAAAATTTAGCAGGCATAGACAGAGACAGGCCCGAACGATTATTAGGAAGGAACGAAAAAGGAACATAAAGGTTCTAAGCCAAGGGTTGCGTCCTTGCGTCCGTGGCGGTCGGAAGCCGAAACAAGTTATTTAAATGCAGTGGTCGACCAGAGGACGCTCCGCCTACGTGCGCCCGCGCGCGACGCCGAATTGCCGTCCAAACCGCAAATTTTTCTTTCAGTAAAATATTGAATCAGAGTCATTACGGCGGTGAATTGAAATTAAAATGCCAGCTCGCAACACGCGAATATTACGTACAACAGTGTTAATGTATGCATGTGACCAATAAAGTAATCATCGGGATGGCCCGGCCAATTACGGGGCAGCCGACTCATTCGTTGCAGATCGAATTTTAAACTTTAATTGATGGCACGCTGCGCCATAACTCGAACACTCGCGGGTGCGCCGTTGGTGGCTCGCAGCATTTATGCAAAATATATGCTAATTCAATTTGCGCTCTCCGAGATACCTACTAACTCACCGGGCGCTTGTTGTAATCATTCCATTTCATAATCAAACTCGGTGATACCAGATTTATTGCGCAATATGTCTGAAAATGAAATGGGTGCTACTTTTGGCCGACTAAAGTTATCTTTTGAGTTGCAATCGCGATGTTATGATATAAAGGGACATGAAACCGTGCATAAAGCAAGTAATTGGCTTGGAGATGCAAGATATGTGGTACGGATCTTAAAATAGGCACCTGCTCGTTTTATGCTATATTCTGACAATGATTGACTTTAACATGGATATTAACGATTAACAAATCGACAGATCAAAACCGGTACAATACTATAAGTAAGGATATGCATAACGAACGCTGCTTAATTACCCGTAAGCCGTCTGGAAAAAAATTCCAACGAGTTTTTCTAAAAGGGTCTGCTTGGGGCAATTTGTTTTGAATGTCTGGTGCGGATGAATGGGAGCGACATGTGAGCAGGATCCTACCGTGCATACTGATCAGTCATTCAAACCCAATTCCCTTCAGGTCACTGCGTAGAATGAGAACCGTGTTTTATATTTTGTTTGACATTAAATTGCGAGCTTATTTTTTAGTTCAAAAAATGGTTAAGTAGTATATCGAATTACTCACAATAAATAATTCCGGATTTGTAACATATATTCTTTCTAATACATTTTATTAGATTTCGATGCAATAACTTTTTGATCACTTTGATACCACTCCTGCTCATTCTGCGAAAAATAAGGTGATCTTTGGTCACTTTTGCACAAGCCTTGCTCATTCTGGGAGAAATAGGGTGACTTTTGTCTAATCTGACACAAGTCCAGCGTCTCAGACTGCGAGAAATAAAGTGACTTTTAAACACTTTAACAGTCCTGCCTATTCAGCGAAAAATATACACTAAATATAATGAGACGGTTGTGAATCCATAATGATAACCAGAATTGCTGTTAGCATTATTTGAATCTCTTTAAAACCAAATAATCCAAACAGAAACTCGTACCAAAGAGGCGCTTCAAGCAATTTATGCGTCGTGAGTAAGTAGTATAAAATTGTGCACATTTCAGACTTAATAACCGACCGATATTATTAAACGCAGTCGAGTTTGGACCGAGAGGTGAAAAATAAGAGCCAAGGGGGCATTTTCGAAAATCGATTAAGGCAGACATGATTAAGGAGCACGTTTTTGTGGCCGGTCGACCCTCGGCGCGACATCGCAACGCTTAACTCAGTGATATTCAAAGTGGCGACCCTCCAGAGTCACAAGGGTTTTATAAAAAGGGTTGCAGGGTGTCGAAAGTCTTGGTAAAAGCAAAAACAATATAAAATAAAATGTATTTTTTTTTTAAGAAAATATTGATTAAAGGACATTAGTAGGTTTGTAACTGCTAAATAATTATGAATATTAATAAACTTTTTGTATGGAAGTGATATTGGTAAAAGATTTTCATTTAGGTACAATGGGGATCAATAAAATATTCAAATAATAGAGGTATCACAAGAAAGATTGAAAAACACTGGCTCAACTTAAAATATTAGCTCACGTGACAATAAAGAAATCCGACGGTGAATAATTACATTAACTCGGTATCTTCTTATTGTGCCTTATAACGCCATAATTATTCCCACTCGGACACATTTCCAAGTGATATATAACATAGCGACATATTATTACAATTCACAATACTAGGTCGTCGATATGGTTAATTAATGAAGGGCATTTGCGAAGCAAGTAAGTATATGCATATGTAAAACTAGATGAGGTTTTATTGAATAACTATGTACAGTCAATATATATATATATTAATTTCAAGATATAGCAAAGAATCACTTTAAACGCTTTAAACGCTTTTTACACTCATAGCCCCACAGTAGGATTTTCTCCTGTGTGGGTGCCATGGACACACAAAGACGAATACACAAACACCCAGACCCGGAACAGAAATCTAAACTCATCATTCAGATGTCTGTCTGGCCGGGGATCGAACCCGGGGCCCACTGCGTGGCAGACCGGTATTGTGACCGCTCCGCCACACAGGTCGTCAAATATAATAATAATACACTTTATTGTACCCAGAAAATAAAATGAAATAAAACTTACAGTTTTAAAATACAAAAGGCGGTCTTATCGGTAAATAGAGAGCTATTTAAGAATTAAAAGACCCAACGTAAATACTTGTGATAAAAAAACCCTTTCTCTACTCATAGCCCCATACTGTTATGTATTTTCCTTCTGTGTCGCGAGTATCATGGGCACACAAAGACGAATACACAAAGTAGACGACGAACTAGAAGATAGAGAAGATACAAGAAATATAAGATGCTAAAAGACGAATACAATACCAGAACCAGCACGGAATCTAAATAGATCATTCAGATGTCTTTCTGGCCGGTTAGACTAAGGCTTTACTTTTATTTTAGAGTATTGAATATTCTTGTAATTTTAGGATTACGTACATAACTTGACTCCCATATAGACATTAATCCTTTTGTAGGTGTACTGGACATCCATATATTTATTATTAATCTTGACTTCCATTTTTCACACTCATGTTATTGATACTTATTATACATAACGTGTCGGTCAACGGTCTTAAATAGAACCATCCATTCTCCTCCCGTGTATATCGTAGAAGGCTACTAAGGGAGAAAATCCAGATAGGCAGAGCGACTACCCGTGTAACATCAAAATAAAAATGCGTGGATTATAACTTCTGTGCGTTATTCACATTGAAAACACGACTTACTTTTATAAGTTATTGTAAAACTATCGGTAGCATCGATTAATGGGAAACTTTGACTTGGAACATTTGGTAGATATATAACGTAAATAAAAATATATTGCTTGCAGTTAAAATTTACTTCGTTAAAATCGATTGCGCATCTTTAAAAACATGCAGTGGCTGCATGTCGTCGCAGACACTGGAAGGTGCAGGGGGACAGTTGCACGTCCCCCATAAGGTGAGCCCAAGAGGGGCGCCGCGCTAGGGGGCACCGGTGCGTTCCATAGGAGATCCCGGAGTCCCCTGAAGCGCTGAGGAAGGCAACCGATGGGTTTTAGTGAGTAAAAATCACACATAACCCGGAGTCTCTCTCAAGGCTTCGGTGTACCTTTTGAAGGTTTCCCCCGCGTCACCAAAAAAAAAGGTGTAGTGTGATTGATCATCAGTCAAACTTCCCCGTTGCATGCACATGTAAGTATGTTATGTCTGTATCCAGGTA
>MOOZ01000343.1:553935-564632 GCA_002930495.1 Cecropterus lyciades
AAGCGTTTATGTTTTTTAACAATTATTATTAGACAAACATATGTGCGGCAGTGATGCTGCCGGAGTCGAACCACTAAGAGTTCTCCCATCTTCATATTGTTATTAACCGTAAAGGAAAACGTCGCCAGGAAACCTGCATGTCTAAGAGTTCGAAAAATAATGGTTATTGTGTTAAGTTTACCATTTTACAATTGGCCTATGTGATGGATTGTGGCCTATACTCTTCTCACTGTACTACTAGCGAAGCTGGGCACAGCCAGTAGCCATATCGTAATGGGCATATGACGATAGTGAGTGAAATTTTAATGTACGTTTTTTTATTACATTGAAGTAGCAAACGAGCATGCAGTCAACCTGAAGGTAAGTGGCCACTGCCGCCCATACATCTGTAAGAAACTTCAGCCAGAACCGGGGTTCTATCTGAAGTCAATCACAGATGCGTTGCTACTACCCGAAGACTAAGATGATCATTTCATATGTAAGTGAGCCGGCAACCACATCCTTCCACCGAAACGCAGGAATTGTTTCACGCTGGAAATAGATGTGACGACGGTACCTCCCTTGTCGAACTATATTCGTTCTACCGTCTTCGAATGAATCGTTGACTCGATATGAAACATGTGATCTGATACATGATGGAACATACGAACTTCCTTGTATCAACATATTAGTAAGTCCTGGCCATACTGTCGACGCACTACGAATATACGCGCGACGCACACGCTATTTGTTTTGATCTGACATTTTTCATAGATCAAAATATTTACTAAGCCCTGGCAGATTGCTACCATGTGCACGTGCATTATTTGTTAATTTCATCTAGAATGTGATGTACCTAATAAGTGTCAAAATCTAGTATCAAAAATGCGCATCTTAAATTAAATCTCGCAAAAAGTGAATATGACTATTTATAGAACGAAACATTCGTCAAATAAAGATAATAGGTGGTACGTTCAAAGGAGCCGCGGAATGACGATTTGCTTCACAAAATGTCAACAAGGGTGCCGACAAAGGCGGGCTCGAGCCAGTTCGGGCATCTGAGGACCGCCACGCTTGTTGGAATAATCGGTTAATTGTGCAAATGTGCGCTCCTGACGATGACGAGTTTGCGAGGAAAATGGAAGTTTTGCTGCTAACAACGTGATTTTTAATTATATTTAAACTGTAATAGAAAAAAGTTATCAGAATGACGAGATAGTTGCTTTTTTCCAATATTTAATGTTGTTACATATGTTAAATATGTTTACAATCGTCTTATAAATCGACTTTCATCATAAGACTCCACCCGCGTTATTTTAGTAGGAAGGCACTTATTTACATCTCCTCTAAAAGTAAATAAAATTGAAAATATAATGATTTTTATGCAGTTAGGTAACTATAAAGACAATAAATAAAAGTAATAGATTAAATATACAAAATTAAGGTTTCTCTGTTGTTTCCAAAATTGTGTACCTGCGTAAGACCGAACAGCCCGGAACGGAAGTTACTTCTACGAAGGCCTCTACGTAGTGTTGAGGAAGGCCACCGATGGGGTTTTATTGGATAGAAATGGCATATAACTCGGTGACGGTCCCATTTCAAAGAGAACCTTTTGGAGGTTCTTCCTATTAACAAAAAATAAAAAGGGGTCGATGTCGACCTGCAGGGATCCATAGTGGATCTCATTTTAGCAGGTTGTGACTTTACTGTCGGAGAAAGCCACCGAAGAGGTTTTTAGTGCGGTTAAATCCCACATAACCTGGTATAAAAGTTCCAGTAACTCTCAAGGCACTTTGGCAGGTACCTTTTGAAGGTATTAGTCACCAAAAAAGGGTATCTGTGCCTAAAACCAAAAATATAACAAATCGTCTAAAAGACAAAAAAGTCTGGGGACCTCTCTAAATGTTGACAGACCCGCCCGCGATAACGAGTTTGCTTCTAATTCCCTTTTACTTCCTACGCAGAAGTAATTTTATTTATTGTTTATATTAATTATTTGTACTCGTAATTCAACAAAATTCTGCCCGCTGAGCTCATAAGCAATCAACAACATAGATCGTCATTCTGTTCAGATTAATATAACAGATGTCCAGTTGCGAAAGTTTGTACGTAAATGAGTATAAAACTGAAATGAATATTCAATATTTAATGTTTTGCATATTGCATATCTGTATAGCGCAATGAGTTCTCATTTGTTGATAAATATTGAAATTTGCGTTCGCTTCCATCTGGGACCACACACGGAGCGGCGCGTTTGTTCTGTACCTACAAGTACATAACGGGGTTACATTTTAGCATCTTGCTGCGTTCCTGAAGGCTTCTTTATCGCGCCAACAAAGACCACAATTATTTCTTGATTAAAATAATAAGCCATTCGCCACAGAGTGTTTTCGCCTCGTGCCATGTCGCTACTGTCGGCGCACGACGCAATAATTGAACTTTTTGCAAAGGATTATCAATCATGTTATATTATTGATAAGGTCTCACAAGAGTCACAAGAAAGTAAACCTTTTTGATGAAGTAGTACCCACTTAAGGTTTGTTTTTTTTTATTTCACTGTGAGGCCGCAATCCATTATGTGTTAATACTTAATGTTTTCAAGTGATCTCGCAAATTTACGTAAACGACAGTGCTTAAACGGCTTTAACTGTCACTGTCGCAGTGAAACTATAGGTACCCACTTTTGCCTCAGATAATAGCCGCAGTGTTTATGTAGCTACAAATCAATGTAACTTAAAAACAGACTAAGGTAGACGTACTAAAGTTATAGATAACTCATTCACTATAAATGGTGTGTAAAAAATTTTTAGCTTAACTTCGTAACACGTTACTTAAATTTTAAAGAAACAAGTATAAAAACGTCTGCAGTATACCAGGATTTGTAAATGTTCTTTAATAATAAGTACCTGCATGAAAGGCGTATTTTAAACACAAGTTTTATACTCAGGTTCTTAAAAAGGTATGTTCCTATTAAAGTTATTGTTACGAGCTTACAAAGCGAAGGTATTCAAACCACCTGCATTATCTGAGCGCAAGTTTAATGATAATTAACCGCTGTTTAAGATGAACTGATAAAGGGTAATTCGCTAATAAAACTTACAAAAACAAAAATCTTGCAACAGCTCATGCAAGATTCATATGTGATTGTAAATTGTAATTAATTGATTAATTATACGGAAGGACCTCAAAAACGAACGATTCATATATTATTTCTTGTCAAAAAAACGTATCAACCAAATATGGAATTGAATGGAGCACCTGTCAGATGAGTTTTGACCTTTTTAATTTTAAGTCTTTGGAACTTATTGCAGTCTATCATAAAGACCAAAAAGTAATAAGTATAATAGACAGGATATTAAGAGGATAGGTATGCGTAATGAAAAACCTCAAAAAACGACATTGGTCATAGAAGAATTAATAGTTAAGTCGATCGTATGAGTTGATCATACTAACATAACTAGAATTTTTATTTTTGAAAAACTAGAATTTATTTATCTTACATGTGATAGCCTTATTCTACTAAACAATATTACATAAGTACATTTAAATAGGTACATAGGTACGTAATTAATTAATAGTTATCAATAGGATGTTTAAAACGAAGCTTCAAAGTTTAATAACAATAACTCTGCTTAGGTATGCATTCTGTAGCATAATTTTATAGATGACACGGACCTTTATTTTGTTCCATAAAAAATTATGTACGAATTTAAGGTGGTTCGACTCAACCGCCACCCCTATAACGGTAAAGTTATGCGCTGCTGTCTGAAGGCTAAGGGAGACATACTTAACCGAGGCTCTCCAACTTATTCCTCAGGGGAACAACGCATCTGTGGCTATCTTCAGGTAAGACTTTGACCTATTTGATTTATGATTGATTGCAGATGTCTTTGGGCAACAGTGGCACTTACCATCAGGTGGACTGCTTATGCTCGTTTACTACTTCCATATTATTAATAGAAAATAGCGAATATAATTAATTGAACAGGTGGATTATCATAATCAGTTTGAAGCTGGTAGAACTTTACCTAATTTGACTGCAACTGGGATGCATGGCTGTTATTATCTTCATTATTTTATATGATCAACTTCAGGTAGGTTTAATATCTTATTCAACTTAAATACCACAGCGAAAATACAGTCTTTATTTTGTTTACAGATGTTAAATATACGTTTCATTTAAATAAAATTCAAATTACAAAAGGGCATATTTCCGTAAGCTTACAACCACCTTTGGGGGATTCGCTATTATCTTAAATGAACGTTTATTAATTTGCGAGGAGCACTAAAACTTAATAGCAATTTCTGAAGTTGTGCTTTACTGCTGTATTAAAGTCATGGGTAGGCACCCCGTTATTAAGGAATTATTTAAAAACCATTACGAATCAAGTCATTTAAAATAATTTTCAGGGGCTACGTATCATAACTTTAAAATTTGGGAGCGGCCCGACAACAATTATTTTATTGGGTACATAACACGAGGCGAAATTATCGTCCATTCGAGAAATCACATCCATTAAGGAACACGGACTGTCGTGTGCGATGACATGACTCGTTGCGCTTAACGACGCGGCTCCCTCACTTTGATCAAAATTTGCAGTTTTTCACTAAGCTGTGAAATTTCTGATGGCGTGCGATAATGAGACTTACATCGTCGGCAATAGTAGGTCTGCCGCGTATTCGTTTTCTTCGGATTGCCGGTGTGGCGTCCTTTCATTAAACGATAAGAGCCTTATTCAAGTCATGTTTACATTACGCTTCCGGCTAAGTAAGCAAGTTTGGGGTTCTGCTGAGCGTATTTTAAGATCAATCACCAGATTTATTTAACGATATAGCCTGTCTCACAATTAGACAGGAAGATTCCCTATTGCATAAACGTAGGTACTTTTCGAGCCAGATCTCGCAACCAATCGAGCGTACCTTGCCGAGTTAATAAGCGTTTATGAATAAAATAAACATCTAAATTGCTAAAAATACCATACCCTAGGTAGGTATTTAACATTATATAACCACCTATTTGCCTTGGCACTATTATAGTTACATTTTATTACGATAGGCGTTTTTAATTTCTTTACTGCGCGTATAAATCTTTGGATTTTTATCAAAAGATATGTTTTAAAATTAGCGTAAACGCGGAAACTAGTGGTTCATATACAAGGTTTGAGGCCTAAAGATATAAAAATAGATAAATCTAACACTAGAGCTTTCTCTCTATCTCACGACCTATGCAAATGGGTCGTTATTAAAGCTGAAAAAAATTAAAACCGCGTATCGTGAGTTCCCGTTACTTATTATGTATAGTTTTCACCATAATATTAATGTTAAATCAGTATTATGTGCTGACGTGACGAAGTAAATAGATAACAAAGATTTATTACTGAATAGGAATAATCAGGATAATTTTACAACAATGGTATGGTGCATATGCATTGAACCATCACTGATGAGTTCGAGTTTCATTATAAAACAAATATTGATGGCAAAGTCATGAATATGCATAAGTTGCACCTTGCGATCTTTAACGCATGTATTGCAAAATTGCGAAACATCCATTAACTCTATTGTCACTTAACCCTTCGTCTTCAACCCTTTACCATCGTCAAACAAATGATGTCGAACCCTGTCAATAAATTGGGGATATGAATATTCAAAAATAACAATTACTTAAGCAGAATAATCAATATTGGTTTTGATCTCAATCGATTTGTCGAGTCATCAAGGTATCATTACATATATTCATTTTTTATCGTCCATTACATTATTTTTTGTAAGGGTCGAGCTATTAAAATTGTGCATTTAATTTAACTTTTATTGAATATTTATTCTTACCGTACATATCGTTATTAAAATTTTACTTAATTTCTTTGTAACAAACCTAACACTACATATTTCTGCAAATAGGACCTTTTTTCTATTTTTGTCGATTAATTTCGGAGTTTTAATATTCCGAAAAGCATGGGGTGAAATAATTTCAGACACAAGCCGACCTTTCTTTCTTCGCCGACCGCCGTTGTTGGACCCTCTTAACAAAACTATAGCTACGCCCATGTTTGCGTTATTAACGACAATTCTACAAACATAGATCCCTCTAGTGGAGAAGACCTATTCACTGCGGATTATGTGACCGAACATTATTAAAGTTCTATTGGTTTTTCTAAAGTAAGCCTACGGAAGCCTCAATGCACTTAAGATTCGTCAACTTCTTTTCAATCGATTGGTTGACTTTTATAGTGGCCATTTGACATCAGATGGATTGTGACTTATTTACTTAAATCTATAGGAAATAATAATAAATTACTCCCTTTTGAACCAATATTAATCTACTCGTCTTTGTGTTTGTGACAATAGACAGGTATTATAGTAGTGGACAGTTGGTGTACAATTTGTTGTTTGCAAAAGTTATTATAGTAAAAGAAATATGTTAGGATTGGATTCTATACTAAATTATTGCAACGCGCTAATATCTTGAAGAATCATTTGGAATTGAAGTAATTGAAATTGTAGGTTACATATTATAAGGAAATATTTAGCCTTAAGTTTATAAAAATCAGTTGTCTATAATAGATCTCACTTGAACTCACTCAACGTTTCGTATTCTATAAATACATTAAAAAAAAAAACAATTTAATAAAAATATTTATTTTTCCAACAAATGCAACATACATAATTAAGTATATAAAAATGCAATTTCGTAACAGTCACTCCAAATATTCAATCTTAATATAAAGCATTTCCATCATTCTTAAAAGTTCACAAACAGTCAAAAAAAGGAAGAACAGAGTATATTGTTCTAGTACCCAAAAGTTATAATGTGACATAATACTAAAGAAATCTAATTTTACTTTTGCAGAATAAGAATAATGTTTACCTTAAAATTTATTGTACAATACTGAAGTGATAGTACGAATTTATATACATATTTACACTACTTTATAAACAATTATTCGTTCATCCTAAATAATAGAAATTCACTGTTGAGAAGTTATCGTATGAACCGTTATCGAAATAATCTTAGCACAATAAAAGTAATAAGCTTTAATATGACAAAATATATAAGAAAGAGATGTTTATGACATGAATTTTCGCAAATTGTCCAGAGATGGCGCCACTAGTATTATGAATCACGCTATCGATGTTTTCTAAGCATTTGGCATATACAAGTTTCAGACGAAGACTTGTGGAGCAAACTCGCCTCAGATGTCACCAAAACGGACGGGAAATAATTTAAAATGCGTTTTACACCACTCAAAAACGTTAAAAGTATTTATTATTATGTAGAATAGTCTAACAAAGTGGCGACTTTCCGCAAGCCATCGAGAGATGTATTCTGAACCATGTTATTGAAATATTTTCAACATCTAGCATATATAAGCTCCGAACTGAGACTGTCGTAGCATGGTCGCTATCTAGGCATGATGATCTCGCCTTCGACACATCTTTGCCAAAATATGTTAAATACTGTATCATGTAATATGCCCATTACACGATTGGGTACCACAAATGCTTGTTCTTAATTTAACCTACAATTTTGAGATCCATTCTTGTACAGCCTTGAGGTCAGTTGGGTTGTCATCATCACTGGTGTTGGCTGAGCCCTCCACAATGTCTACTTTGCAGTTGAGATGAGAAAACTCAAAGTTCTTCTCAAGTTTGCCAAGGTATGCAGGGTTGACGATTACAGATTCATCAACAGACTGGAGTTGACTCAACTTGGTTACACGGACTAAGTTACTGGAAAGAAAAAGAACTCATTAAGTTAAAAAAATTTTGGTTTTCATTTCATATTGGTGAGTGTCACTTCTATGAAAGTTACAAGCTCCAATACAAAATATTAACGAAAAACAAAACATAAATTTAGATTAATAAATACAAGTATAATAAATCTTAGTGTAAATAGTAAAACATTAAAAAACAACTTAAGTAAAAAAAGTGTGCAAGTGAAACTTCTAAAAAATTTCCCATGACAGATTGAGATGTATATAGAGTGTAAGGAGTTTTAAGTAAATGAAAGGTTTAAAAATTTTTAACAAGCTTAAAAAATACTTTTTTATTTTAATGTAAAATATTAAATTGTGTCTGTGATTGAATTGGATAGACTGTAGTTTCTAATGAATGATCATGTTATAAGAAGTAAGGATTATTAATATATTTAGGGAACAAATTCGGCAAAAATAGACATTCAGTCTCGTGATATATATATATATATATATACATATATATATGTATGCATATACATATGTATGTTCAAATTCAAATCAAAACAATTGAAAGAAGTTTCATTTGAAAACCTACAATAAGTTAAAATTGTCTATGACAAATAATATTATCACTATGACTTTTAAGTGCTACGCATACTCTAAAACAACTAATATAATAACAGTCCTTAGGTGTATTTCATAAAAATCTCCACATTTAGCTATGATAATTCTGCCCTCAAAACGGTATCTCATATGAAGTAAGTTTTCGAGAAACTGATGTTGTGTAAAAGTTGTTGCCTTGTAATGCAAAGTAAATTGAGAAAAAGGATATTTCAAACTAGATTTTCAATATTTTTAAACTAAATTACTGTCATTTGGCTCAGACCATGAGGTGCATAATTTCTCATGTAATTCGAAACTTTAAAATCAGAAAAATAGTTTTTTTTTATTAAAATACTGCTTTTGCGCTTCTGAGGGCAAAATTGTACATATAAATTTAGTGTTATAAACTTAACGTAACTTACATTTCCTTTTCTAAGAAATTCTTGATCACTTGACTCCCTTTAGCCATGGGCTGATCCTGTTTGTTGCACAGAATTAGTAGCGGAGGACAGTTGCTCTGGATTACAGGATCTAGTAGAATTGTGTATAAATATCTGGTAAAAATAATATTATAATATTAGAAATATTTACCAAATATAATACATGTAAAACATCTTCCTGATAGGCAGATAAAAAAATTGGTCAATAAATGGCTTTAATTCAATAATTCAATTTACTTATGTGTTCATTGTTTCTCTATAATATACAAGAAATCATTCACATTGCAAGCAATGACTAAAGTCAAACAAAATAAAGATTTTCAAAATGATATATACACTCTTTCATTTTGTTTACGAAAATTATGAGGAAACCCACATCCTTAACAGTTCTCAAAGATGTATAAAATCTACCAATTCACAGTGTCTCGCTGACTGGTAGAATATGGCTGAAAACCTTCTGTGGGAGAAGAATCATCCCTAGATGGGATGATAATTTGATGTCTATTACTGCCACATTATAGGTTGCTAGCATAGTCATTTCTTCAAAGTAACATTTTATCATACAAACAACTTAATTAGTCCATTTATAAGCTATGAAACACTAAATACACTAGATGGTGGGAGAACTCTTTATGATTCGACTGCGGAAGCACCACCATCACATTATTTCTGCCTAATAGCAAGTGTTATACACTGCTGTGTTCTGGTTGGAAGGGTGTGGTAAGGAAGACATACTTTTCCGGGGCATTCCATCTTATAGTCCTCTGTGACTAACCTTATGTGAGACTTTGATTTTACCTAGGGTTGATTACAGATGTCCATGGGTGGCAGTAGCCACTTACCATCAGGTGGGCTGCACCTCGTTTGCTACTTCCATATTATAAAAAAGAAATGTACAACAATTCAAGTATACTCACTCAGCCACATCCCTGATTTCCTTCTGGAAGCTAACAGAGTCAATAACATAGACGATAGCTTTCGCGCTGTTTTTGTACTGATCAAAGTACTTCTTACGTAGTCTCTCCTGTCCAGGCAAGTCAACAATTCTAAGAGTCTTCTGCAATTGTAACAATAAAGAAGAGGTTTTTAAAATATACAGTAAAATATTTTCATCGGTTCCATATTCAATGTTATGCAACTTTATAACTGCTAAAGTATAATTGAGATGTTGGTAAGATTATATCAGTGCCGTTCGACAGCTACCACTGTCATACCTATTTCTGGTGTAAAGCAGTGTTTTTGTGGAAGGGTGTGGTTACCAGCTCATTCATATAAGAGGCATCATTGCAATTGATATATCAGACAAATTAATGACATACACTTACATTAGATGTCACATACTCCTCAACATTTTCTCTCATCGAGGTGAATGTTGGTCTGTATTGGGAATATACGAGCCTGACAAACAGTAATGTTTTCCCAGAATCAGATAATCCAGTAAATAGTACGGATCTCCTTGCATGACGCCGCCGGGAGAAACACCACCAAAACACTGTAAAAAGACAAGCGATCATAGTTGTCTGAAAAGTGGTTTATAATTTTTTTTTGGATTTACAATAAAAACATAATTTGGATTGACGTCCCTCATGTTGCCCCAACCACCACACTAGTCTGAATTGCATCATAGGGTTTAGAGTTTAATCCCAGCCATACAGCCATCTAGGTAATGGGTTGGATTTATGTAGTGGATCTGGGTATCAATGTTAATGAATTGTAAGCATCTTTAAGTCTATGACCCACAATACTTTGATTTTTGAAGTGAAAACATCTTTAGGCTCGTTGAGCACCTTTTGGGTGAACAAAAATTTTGGAACTTGCATCATATTCAGTGAACGCTTTCCATGAGCTACTTGTATAAACAATAAACAATATAAATACTTTTTACACTCATAGCCCCACAGTAGGGTTTTCTCCTGTGTCGTGGGTGCCATGGACACACAAAGACGAATACACAAACACCCAGACCCAGAACAGAAAT
>MOOZ01000343.1:603020-613073 GCA_002930495.1 Cecropterus lyciades
AGTTCTGTAAAAAGTTTTCAAAGGTATCTCTATCAATCCGCACTGTTGGCGACTATGAACTAAACTTGTAAACTCTTCTGAGGCGCGGTTCAAGGTCACTTGACCAGCAGAGAGATTATAATGGATGATGAGAGTGACATTTTGTTCATAGTGTATTTCTTGAGCCATGGTTGTCATAGATACACACTTTGAGGAATACATAAAAATGAACTATAGAAATGTTAATCCATAAATTATTTAAAGTATGCGATTTATTATCTTCTGGTGTTGCAAATTTCACAAGCGATGGGTCACCACTTTCCATCAGTTAGCCCGTCGGCTTTGGAGCCGTGTACTGGATTATTAACCAAGTTTCCCCTCGATGTGGGAAGAGATCTATGTTTAGCAGTCAGCATAAAATGCAGTTAGTGTAATTGATTTTTACGTTTATGGAAAGCATGGAGGTATAGATGTCAGATACATGAGTGTTATTCCTAGAACTGCAATCGATTCTAAAGTTCAAGGTTTGAGCTCATGGAGGACGTGGGAATGTGTACATCGGGTGTCCATGTCTGCGTGAAAGACACGATCATTAATAAATCATCGTATGACCCGTATTGACTCAAGGTTCCTTGAGTATTATCAGATTTCAATTTAATCAAATAATGTTATTTTTTCTTTTCATTAACTTCAAATATTTAAAAGACAAATACTTAAAACAAAATATGACAAATGCAATAAAGAAATCAGTAACAATAGTGTCGAAAATTATATAAGGGTTTAGCCACGTGAAGCAGGCTGAATTTCGGATAAATGCTACGTACATACACTTAAACTAAAATACGTAGTTACATATAATTATTGAAAACAATAAAAATTATTAAAAGATACATGCATGAATGTTTCGTCTATCTTCATTTTCACGAATATGCTATTTTAAAATTATTATTAACCGAGAAAATTATCAGAATTTTAAATAACTGTATTTCACACTGCGGCGTTATTTATCTCAATTTGAGCATAAGTATATTTTTTGGAAAATGTTTATAAATTTACAAAACGTGACTTTCTTATTACAAAGTCGTATAATTTCTTAAAGAATACGCTTTCAATGTTTATATTTGATGAACGGCATCAAGGTTGTTGTTATACAAAGGTTGAAAAGATAATTGTATTGATTTCGTATCAATTTGTCTTCAGACACCTCGATTTAACAAAGCGTTGAAAACTATTCAAGTTTCGGGATCATTAGGTAAATGAGATTGTTATAGGATGTGGGTAGGGGTTCCTAAACATTAGGGGTAACGTAATAATGAAAGCTCTTGGTATAGTTTTTGATGTGTTAAAACTGTTTGAGGCTGTTAGAACTGTTTGTAGATTGACATATAAACGATAATAAATTTCAGAATTCAGTTTTCAGATTTCAGATATTCATGAGCAGCAGTAATTCATTAATACAAGATGTTATAGTATGCCATTAAGGAATATGGTTTTTTTTTATAGTATACTTCCATACTATAAAAAAAAAAACAAACAAACGAGTATGCAGCCCACCTGATCGTAAGTCGATACTGTCGCTCATGGACATCTGTAATCAACCCTAGGTAAAAATCAAAGTCTCACCTAAGCTTAGCCACAAAAGCGTTGCTACCCCAGAGGACTAAGATGGAATGCCTCGGAAAAGTATGTCTCTTTTACCACACCCTTCAAACCAGAACACAACAGCGCATAACACTGCTATTATTGGACAGAACGAAAAAGTAAAAATTAACTATTTTTAAACCACCATGTGTAATATACAGGCTGGTTTAAAAATAGATGGTGCATTAACCGCTAACTAGTAATTACTTTGTGACATAGCTATATTTTTGATTAATCGATAGCATAATAAAATCACGCAGGGAATGAAAAGTGTACATAGATGTACCCAAACTAAAAATAAAACAAAAATTCAAACTTATCTTATTAAATATAATAATTTAATAAGATAAGTTTCAAAAAAAATCTCTCTATCTCTTATATCCATCACCAACCCATTAATATCCTACAATTGAGCACGGTTCTTCTTCTAGAATAAGACAGTTTTAGTAATAGTCCTCCGCGCTGGTCAAGTGCGAATCGGTAGACTTCACACACCTTTGAGAACTTATTTTTTAATTTATAGAATTTTCAGGTGCATAGGTTTCCACATTATGTTTTTCTTCGTAAATCAGTTATTATGATTAATCTTTAATACGCACTTAATTTTAGAAAAATCAGTGGTGCCTGGGATTCGAACCTCGGACTCTCGATTGAGAAGCCGAGTTTTAACCATTAGACTGTTGCTGCTCACTCGTATATATTAGGTAATAATTGGTTTCCGTTGGGGTAGCGTAGTAGGGACTAAATATTAATCGATAATAGGTATACATTTGTCAGGAAGATTTTTATCGTCCCGTATGAAATTGCTGTCCCACGATACTATTAATACAATACCGATATTGAAATTAACACGATCCTCACAAAGTAACAAAAATATTACATGTTGAATAACTACGAGTACTTACATTGTTAAAAATATTTAAAACCCGACTGCTTACAACGAATTTCTTTTGTTCGTAAGAATATATTTAATTTAACGCTTTATATGAGTTTTCGTCAAAATATTCAAGTGAAGTATTAAAATATATATAAATTTAGAATGGTATATTTACTAGCTTTTATTTGATACTTATATTGTTGTGATACACAAAAGTAATCCCTTCCCCCCTTCTGATATTTGCTGGCGCCATTTTCAAAAATTATATAGCCTTTGTCTCTATCTAAACTGAAACAATTTTAATGATATGTCATAGGTCATAATCCGTCAAGTCGTTTGGGCTGTAGCGCGTGCCAAAGAAATGGACATACATACAAACAAACTTATAAGCATACATACATACATATGCTGAAAAACTTATTCTGAAGCAGTCAGATAAGAATAGAAAAAATCAAGATAAGTAAAATAGACAATTTCCCGATCACCGATGTGATTATGATAGCCAATGAATACAGACATTGATGACCGCGAGTCGAACGATTCTGACGCGTCGACACGTGTATTGAACTACAGACAATATCGATTTTATAATAGGTACCTACTGACTATGCCACTGATTTTACTGAAAATAAATTTACTTCGAAACTAACCTTTACATTTAATTTATGTACAAACTAAGTAACAAATTTATAAAGAGAGAAGTTCTAATGACTGAAGTACAATGTAAATAGCGAGATTTTATGAAATTGTTAACACTCTGATGAAGAACTTTAGGTTTATGAATATGACATTTTGTAAAATATAATTTTTCATCACAGTAAGCTTTCAGGAAAGAAGTTATATTACAAATCACCGTTATCGCTGAACTAAGTACCTACACATAATTTTGCTTAATAACAACGGTGCAAAGCGTTAGCTTAGGAGCTTGAAGGAAGCAGTAGGACAGAAACATGCTGAAAGTTATTCCAGCTTAAGCCGCAGGTACAACTACAATGATCGGCTCTAGGCTTACAGTCTTTTTTACATGGCTAGTAAAACAAGTGATTATTTCTATCTAATAAGCTATTTGTAACTCAGACATATTTAAGGTTAAGACATCGAGTTCTTCCACAAACATATCGCACAAGAAGTCAAAAAATTAGCCACTCTCATCTCGCACCCTCTCTCTCGTTCTTCACCTCATTAATTTTACTTATTAAAGTTTATACAGCAAAAAATATTCTTTATCCAATATCAGTAGAAAATTACTTATCTACAGACTTTACCAGTCGTCTAGGTTCGGGCATAGCCATGCGGGCGACACAACACAAGCAAATTGCTTAAGTAGCTTTGTAAGTTGTAGGTTAACTTAAATAATTAATCGTGACAGGACAGTAGTCAGTTAACTTATCAGTGAACTGTCAAGGCCGTATTTTGTATTCAGGCTACAGACAGCGTGTTAATGTTTAATGAAAATATCGATCGGGATTCGTCCGGTGTGTGCTTCGTAGGATATCCATTAGTGTTGTATTGACAGCTTATTTCGTTCATTAAGTTGATTGGCAGTCGTTGTTCTAGATTTAAAAATCAAAAATCACGCTATTATGTTATTAATAGCGTTGCCAGGTGTCCCCATTTGCGTGGTATATCCCGATTTGAATCTAATCGGGACACTAAATGTACGTAAAACTAATTTATTAAAATGTATTTTTATTAGACAAACAATAATACATTATTTGAAGTTATAATCCGCCCTAAAAAACAACATTTGTCCCGATCTACAACTCTAAATCCCGTTTTGTCCTGATGCCGCGATTTAAAACAAATTGAACACTAGTTTCGTATTCTATAAATAGAAAGTGATGATTATAGCTCTATTAGGATTCCACAGGCGCACACAAATAAACGTGATTCATTATACTTGAGAGAGACATTTTTTGTCTGACCGAGCGTCAATCTTGAGGCCTAAAATGAGTGAAATAAAAAAAGAGTTTTACACTACAATCAAAAAGCTTCTATGAAATAAAGTTATAAATATGAGTTCTTTAATTTCAATACTATAAAATATCCTATAATTTGAATAGTATTAAATACCTACTTCATTCAAAGTTTTGTAATTGGCTACATACTTACTATATTTTTGATTAATATTTATAGCCACTTATTAAAAAAACAAAACTTAAAAGGCTTATTAATCTTAGGTAGACTGAAATTACAACCCTTAAAGTAATTAAAATTATACGCAACCAAAACACCAGTTATTACATCATTAATATAATTAACGTCAAGAAATAGTACTTTCAAAAGTAAATGTAAAAGGCTAAATATTCTGCTTGACTTAATGGCTTGTAAGCTAATTTGTTATTATTCATAAATTAACTGGTAAGGAAAATTTTAATCGCAACTAACTTACTTTGTTAGGAGTTGGGAACTTTAGATCATGCGAAGCAACAAGTTTGCGTGTTTACTTGAGTCGTTGCCGAGATTAGCATAACGGCAACTTTCCCAAACACTTCTGAACGAAGTGTATTAGAACGATAAGCATCGGCTGAAGTTATTACGCATTTCTATCATTGACAATCAATTTGTTCCTTAAACTTTAGACAATTTGGTTTTATTCAACAGCTTATGTTTTGTTGTCTTTTACAACTTTGTGGCAAACGAGCATGTAGTTGATGTTATAATAAGTGGTCCACTACTCATGGATATTTGTAATCAATTCCACAAAGTCCAAAGGTTCTACCTAAAATAATTTATAGATGCGTTGCCACTCTTGAAGACTAAGATGGTCGCTTCGTATTTAAGTCGCCCAACATCCACACACTTCCACCAAAAAGCATAAACTACTTCAGATTAAAAATTGTGTGGTGGTACCTTACTGGTTCTATCACTTTTCAGTAAGAGCAATAGTTGGATGCTGTCGCAAGAAGACTATGCCTCTTTGTGGTGATATTTTTTATTATAGAAATAGGAAAAAACAGAGCAGCTCATCTGATAGTAAGTGGTGGTTAAATGCGGTAGAACTCTTTATGGTTCGACATTCGACTTCGGCGGCACCACTACATCATCTATTTCTGCCTTACAATAACAGTGATAAGTGCTGCTGTATTCTGGGTTAAAGTGAGAGACATACTTATTCGAATTGTTCCAACTTAATCCTCAGCGGTAGTAACGTATCTGTAGTCAACTTCAGGTACGATTCTTATTTATGTCTATGGGCGGCAGTGTCCATTTACCATCTGGTAGGCTGTATACTAGTTTTTTACTTAAATACACTTACATAAATGTGACTCATGTAACATTGTAACTAATGCATATAATGTTATCAGAAATCCCTTTGACCTTTAGTGTTACAAAAAGCTATAATGTTAGATACATGACTGGAATATTTCAGATAAGTAAATTAAGGCCTAATAACGGGTGGGGCATCGCTGAGGCGTAGAAAGGCTATAAAAATAAATATTCATGACCACGCAACATTACAACCGCACCTAGCCAAGCCTTTATCTGCACGTCATAGAATTCTGTGAAACGGCATCGGACATCGGCTGGAGTCACAATCTAAGTGATAGCATCGATGAACTGAACAATAACTACTATCACGTACACAATAACACGAATACTCGTGGTATTTGGATAATAAGCGGGTACAGGAACATTGAAACGAATGGAGCTTTCATTATGTTTATAAAATACGTCATCGAATGACTTCAAATAGCTGAAAGACTGAAAGCATACGAAGTATAGGAAAGGTTATTTTAATTTACCTAATAACACGGATATAAGATAAACCTACATAAAAAGATAAGCCTTTATGAAATATGTATAAAAACGCTTCTAAATTAGGACTAAATTAGGACGCCTCAGATAAGTTTGTCTCTTATATATCACTCAAACCAGAAAACGGCAACGCTTATTACTGTTGTTTAAAAGTGATATAGTTCGGATGATCTCCGGACCTCCTTAGTCTACGTATTTTAAATTTGAATTGAAATTTTTGAATGATTTCGAAATGTGTGCGTTTTTATAAGTTATAAGTATTTTTATATAAGTATAAATACTATCTATGACATGATACGAAATATAAATGTGTGATTGTTTATATAGAATGATGTTAAAAAGGGCTGAAACGATTTTGACGGAAGATATCGCGTCGTTATGTGTATGCGTTCTCGTCCGAGCGATGACGGTGACATTCGTCCGCGAGTGACTGTCAGCACTCCCTGTAGCTGGGGAGTAGAATACGGCTACGGTATCCCCTGCCTGTCGTAAGAGGCAACTAGGAGGCGGCTTCTGGGGTTGCGGGCGGCTAGAGTGGGAGCTCGAACCGCCCATCCAGCAACCTCGAGAAGGATGGCATTATGGATGGTTGAAACTTTACAAGGAGTAGGTATAATCGTATTATACATAAAAACACAATAAATAATGAAAATTTCTTGCTATAATTTTCTCAAACATTTACCCACTCATTTGGAAAGACGCGGCACTACAAATTATTTCTTAATGGTACAGCTTTAACGTCTTATTTACATATTATGGTAATAAGGACAAGAAGGACACTGTCGTGAAAATGGGACAAATTATTAACAGGTCAAAAAAGATTCATGAACATTAACTTTCGTCACATTTGAATTGCAAATAATTTTTACACAGATAAGCGAACTCAAAGTGCCGTTTTGCAAAATTCGTGATGATGTGCACGTTACTAATACGCAAAAAAATTTAGATACGGGATATAATATTAACTCTGAACTTATTGAATAGATTCGAATGGAATTTTCACGTAATGAGAACTTTACAGAGCAATAAATCGGGTTATTTATTATGCTGTACATAATAAATAACTCGAAAACTCGTAAGGGTTCTGCGTCGTAATTGTAACTTCGCGCACTTCGAGTGTAGTAAGTTCTTTTCACATCCAATGATTGTTTCAAAAAGTCACTAATACCTATCCTTGTTAATTACCACAATTATAAAATATTAAAGTCTAAAATGATGTAGATTTGATATTTTGATATCGTAACTAAATAAAACTTGTATAAAAGCTCGATCAGTATTAGCATTATTGAGATCTCTATAATTTTTCATTGGCGCCATAAGATATTAATTAAAATAATAATAAAAATATTATACTTTAGATTCATAAAAAAATTGATCCAAGTATACCACTTCAGATATTTTTATATATTTATTTAAATTTATGCCTTTTAATAGTAACAGGAAACGTCATATAAAATCACACTTTTTTACTTTTACTTTTATTATTTTTTTTTTTAATTGATGCTATAAAGAAATGAAAAAATAAATTTACACATTTTAACACTGACCACGTTGTATAAAATCACATTTTTTAATTTCGATTTAATTAAATATTTTACAAATAAAAATAATTCCCTTAATAATAATGTCGCAATTTACTCATAAGTATATAGTAATAGTAAAAAAAACAATTAGGAATTCTTCAAACATACTAAAACAAATTGAAAGTAAGTTGCATCGCTCACCTGGCGCGTTAGGGCGGGCGGGCATGGCGGCGGCGTCGGGCAGCGCGAGCAGAGTGCGCGCCGCGCGATAGTGCGCGAGCGTGCGGCCAGCGGCGTCCCGCGCGCCCCGCGCCGCGCCCGCGTGCACCAACAGCGCCGCCGCCGCCGCCTCGTCTCTGCACGCCGCGGTATAGTGCAGGGCGGTGCGACCTTCCTGCATACATACATCGGTAACTATCTCATATGGACGTTATTATCTCGTATAGATTGCAAGCTAGATAACGCTCCAGGAAGCTGTGCCCTTAATATTCTATATGGAATATGTAATCTTATGAAGTACAGGTTAAAAGGTAGAAAATGCTACAGAACCCTGAACGCATGTCGAACAACATATATGACAAAGTTATTGTTAACTCCATATGGATATTGTTATCTCATGCGGTACAGGTTTTATGACATGGTAATGTGCATCGTATCGTAATTCAGGTCTTCTCAGAGTTAGAATGGTTATAGGTGGTAGAACTCTGTGGTTCGGCTCCGGAAGCACCACCGCCACACCTATTTCTGCCTAATAGCAGCAATGTTATGTACTGATGTGTTCTGATCTGAAGGGTGTGGTAAGGGAGACATACTATTCCGAGGCATTCTATCTTAGTCCTAAGGACTAGCAATGCATCTGTAGCAAACCTTAGGTGAGACTTTGATCTTACCTAAGGTTGATTACAGATGTCCATGGGCGGCAGTAGCCACTTACCATCAGGTGGGCTGCATGCTCGTTTGATATTTCCATACTATATATAAAAAAGGCCATTTCCCATCGCGCTGGCCAAGTGCAGATTGGTGGTAGCCTTAACCCATGTTTGAAAACTGCTTTGCAACATTCACTTGCTATGTTATCCTTCATTGTTTAAGCTGAGTTCATTCATTTCGAAGACACGTAAATGTACTATCCGAGCACGATAACTTGAAACCTCAATGTGATGAGAAAGAAAACACTATTATCAGATGTTCATATAGTCCAAAAGATTGTTGATGGTCGAAATAAAGATCTATCTGTGTCTATAGAGAGAACTATATAATGACCAACAAGTGAGTTGTCGCATTATACGCAGATGTCGAGTTAAAACCGCGTACGGTTTTAACTTCGAGAAACCAGGTACGCTTGTCCCCAGGCAATCGTCTCCCAAGACGAACCTTGGACTCCTAGATTGAGAGCCGGAATTTCGAATGACTAGGCTGTAGCTTCTTGTCTAAAGTATTACGTCGTCAACTTAACCGACATGATTAAATTATCACAAAGATATTTCTAAAGATCGAGTACAGTTATCACATTCAGCATCAGATCAGATCAGATCATATATCTTCTGGCTTCAAAACACGTCACAATCAAATTATAAACAGCCAGCAAAATAGTGCCATCCGGTATCTGAACAATTTTATCTCTAGCGCTCTACTATTATGTATTCTGGCATCCAATTATTTACTTACCAAGTCTCTGACGGTGAAGATGTGAGTAGTTTAACGAGCCATTTTGTAACTAGTGGTCCACAATACTGCACTCTATCATCCAATTACCTTTATACCGAGTGCATTATCGGAGTGCCTTTGATAAATAAGGCTATTGACGAAACACTCAGGTATGTCAAAGCGTTTGTAGTATCGCTTTGTGTTTCAAGGTGGTAGAACTTCTAACGGTACGACTTCGGCAACACTGCAAATTTCTGCCTAATAGTTGCAGTATTCAGCGCTGTTGTTTTCAGATTTGAAATGCGTGAGACATACTTATTTAAAGCGTTCTAACTCAGTTCTTAGGGGTAGCAACGCATCTCAGGTAAGATGCATATTTTATCGTAAGGTTGTCTGGAAGAAATCGCTGTTTAGAAGTAAGACCGCCTTTTGTATTTATATTTAAGTGGTATATGTTTTTATGTTTATTCTTTCTGGGTACAATAAAGAATATTATTATTATTGTTATCTGGGGTTGACTCCAGTTGTCAACAGGCGGCAGTGGCCACTTACCATCAGATGAACTGCATATTCATATGCTTATTCAATAAAATAAAAAAGCGTTTCGGAAGTCTAAACGCTTCATAT
>MOOZ01000343.1:623258-635513 GCA_002930495.1 Cecropterus lyciades
AGTATTTTTATAAAAAATATATAAAAACAGACAGTAATCCTGCATACACGAGGATATCATGGCAAATTGGTATCAGGCACGCGATCCTCCACCGGACAGGGCTTGGCTGCTGTCAACATAACAGTATTTCCTAAAACGTGCATTAAAAATCTAAAATTATTTAGTTACGTAATATCACGCTTTTACTGCACCTTCGTATAAACTTGTTGTCCAAATGACATAAAGTAGTGGGGTGTGAAATAGGTGTCCTACATGAAATCCATTACTATTGTGGAGCTATTGTCAAGGACTAAGATTGAATGTCTTAAAAGGAGGCCTTGCTATACTTTCACCGTACCTAAAATTATAGTAAAGCAAGTCTTGCTACAATGCTGCTACTATAACTCAAATAATTAAGCACAAAAGTTTAAGAAGTGAGTGATGACACAATACATAGCCTCAACGCTACACGAAGTCAGTTCTTGGTTTGAGAGGCTATAAATGAATTAAATTATTTATTTAATTAATTTTACTGTACAATTGTAGTAGAACTTAGCATTAATGATCAGTGAAGACCATCTTTCTATACTATAGACATGGACGCAGCTTTAGCTTCTTTAGAAGAGGAGTTTAACAATGGCGGTCAAAGAAAAAAAAAGGTCGGCAAGACTCATTTTAAAAAAATAACATGATTCTTATGCCAACCTAATCAAAGTTAATTCTATTGTTTAGAAATCAGTTCCATACATATAAATGTCTTTGATTTTTACCTATTACTACCAGTAAAAACTTCATTAAGTGCTTCAATTTGCTTTAAAATCTACTCAGACTATATCAAAATTAAACGGCTGTAAGGATATTGTATTATAAATCTGTTGATTACTTATACTTCATCAGGATTCCTGAAATAGACAGCAGAAATACATACATACAATATATGTGTTTGTATTAATTAGTTTATAATATTAGTGTTACCTTTAGGCACGCTGTAATGGACGTAAAGGCCATTTTTCTTTATCACTTGTGCATCACGAATCCATTTCTTCACACTCTCCATGGCGTACAAAAGGAAAAATCCTTATACAGACGCATAATTTAATGTTTGGGCAGAAATTGCTAAACCTCGTAATACCGCATTGTTACAATTTACTATATTACGTATGTTATTGATATGGGGATAATGCGAGGCTAGCATCTGCAATGTTATTTATGGTTTTAATATAGCTTCCTACTACGGCTTGGTACACTGTAAGTAGAAAGCGTAGTTTAAAAAGCGTCAATAGTTCTATAATACAAGTCTATAGATAATGATATTACTAGCGATGTGTTGTATACATACAATATATACCTAACTGGGTTGAAATTATCATATTTTTATGGGCGTTTCTGTTGGATAGGGCGGTTAAGAGTAACTCTTTAGCACCACCTAATGTTCCAATAAACAGTATGTTATATTGTATAAGAGAATACATCCAGCTGAGTTGATACTTTACTGGGTGACAAATGTATCAAATTTTCATAGAAGTATTATGTCGTATAAGGTGCGTTATGTTGACCCTTGACTTCTAATAAGTCTTATACCTTTCAATGACTTATAGTATGTTTTGAACACAACTCAAAATGTTAACTTGATATTAACATACAATTGTACAAGTAAATAAAATGTAAAAATTATTGAATTGATAGGTGACATGCCATTATAATATAAGAGTAAGTGTACATATAACGAACATGTATCAAATTTTGGGTATTGTTAATAACACTTTAATAATAATAATCAATTACATTTCCAACTTATTTGAGTGGACAATGAGTGTCTAGGGTTAACATATAACGCGGTCATTTAAACCGAACGCCCATCGATTTATTGCTTTCAGACACGAAACTGGAAACTTTCCTAATAAAATATTTATCGTTTTCACTGACACAGCCCTACTTGCTAGCTCTATTCGACCGACATTTTTCGATACTGAGGTTTTCACTAATACTGAGGTTATCGATAGTTTAATTACTTAAGGCGCGGACGTCGCGACGATATTTCGAGCAATTTCACATAGCGGAAACGTTATCTAGTCTGAACTGAAGGTAAAATAAAGTTCACACGTGTTCATGAGGCCACGCTGCCTTACTGGCGATTGACAATACGTACAGTCTCTCCAATAAGTTCATACTTACCACAAAGTGTTCGTATGAAGTATACCTGGCATAATATTATGTCAATTACGTTATTGTATTCGTATAAAGTCTAACGAAATTTAAAGGAATTTATGAACAAATGATATAATAATGATATTTATTATATAAAAGAGAAAGCTTCAAAGATATAAGATTACTTAAGAGACTGATTCATCACAGTCGTATGATTTTTTTAGTATCTATAATATGTAATCGTATGACCGTATTTGGTAAAGCAAGGGATTTTATTAATAGCCGACCCGGCATTAATATTCTGATTTCGTATGAATGTTTTTCGATAAAAAAATCTTTCTTTTATTGCATAAAGGGTTACTATTGATTGTAACATTTCCTATATATCTAGTTGTAAATAATAGGAGGAATAAATTACATTAAATATAAATAGCAAAATGATTTTACTATGTTTTGTACTGGATATCGCGCACTGTTACATGTCAAGGATCATATGAAGGCACTTATTTATCAGTATACATATGAGTTATCGATTTTATTCAAATTCCATTACAGTCAACATACTTACCGGCATCACTGTTCATGACTCAGCTAAAAAATATAAAAAAAACATCACAAAGGATTGACGGCCTTATTAATGGGTACTAACGTTTTGTAGTGAAAAGGAAACCACCCTTTTAATTATGACACTCCAAATTTTTTTCAAGATTACTTACTTTAGTTCATTTTTGAGAAGCACAAGTATATTTAAGTCGTTGTCAAATTATAATATATTATATCATACCTAATACATATGCTTGGCGATACAATAGGATTAAATATATTACCATTTTAGGCATCATAGTTGGAAAAAACTTGTTATTTAATGGCATTATTTAAAAAAAGGTGGTAGAACTCTTTGTGGTTCGACTCCGCAAGCACCACCGCCACACCTATTTCTGCCTAATAACAGCCGTGTTATGCGCTGCTGTGTTCTGGTCTGAAGGGTGCGGTAAGGGAGACATACTTTTCAGAGGTATTCCATCTTAGTCCTCAGGTGTAGCAACGCATCTGTGGCTAACCTTAGGACCGACTTTGATCTTACCTAGGGTTGATACAGATGTCCATGGGTGGCAGTAGCCACTTACCATCAGGTGGGCTGCATGCTCGTTTGCTACGTCCTTACTATAAAAAAATAGCTAGTTATTTATTATGTTATTTTTTACACCTTAGTACATTTTTTTTTTTATTTATATCTATATATTGTGTTAAATTTCAAAACATGGGAACCGACGTGAGAAGACCCCTGCCCAGCAGTAGGACAAATTATGTAAACCGTTTAAATATTTCAAAGTATTATTGTTTTCAATGTATATACTCAGTTAGTACTTGTGATGCCGCCGATGCATTTCCGAAGAACAGAAAGTCATTAGTGTAAATAAATAAGTACATAAACAAAGTTGCTTTTGAATCGTTTTTATTGCTATAATCTGTGATTTTTGTACAATCATTATAATCGTATTATATCATATATGATTAAAAGAAAAGAGAATAAAATTATGAAAGTATTGGTTTGGATAAAAAAAATAATTTAAGGTAGTTCACTTTATTTTCTGACAATCTTTTCTTCACTATCGGATAGCGTTATGTTTATATTGAAACCAATATCCTTTTTATTTGGAATTGCATTTGATACGCAAACTGGAACATCGACTTCAGGAGAATCATTTTGCGCTGAAAAATATTGTTAATGAAATTTTATTCACAAAGTTAATTAAAATGACACAGTTATATAAACGTTTCATGACTTTCGCAGCGATAAATATAAAGGTTCGAAGTAATCTTTGAAATAATATTTTTTTTGTTTTAAGCCTCTAGATAATCATCTTTTGGAAATCTTCATGCTTTAGAGGTCTGCTTAGCTTCTCAAAGTGTGAAAGTAAAGAATCACCGACATACATATGTCTAACGTAATGCAGTATGAATGCCGACCAACTCACGATATACGAGGCGACCTCCTTAATCCTCAGGAGAGACAACGCAACTGTGATCTACTACAGGTAGAACCTCCATTCTATATGAACTTGGTTACATATGTCCATAAGCAGTAGAGATCACTTGTCATCAGGTGGACTGTATGCTCGTTTACTACTACAGGTTTATAAAAAAAAAAGAGGCTTGACCTTACTTTCTCGAAAAAGAATTACTAGTAGGATATAATTTAATTTAAATGTTATTTCTACAATCTTTTACATTATGTATGTAAAAGATTGTAGAAATAACTAACATATTTCAGTGTTTACCTTCATTCATGTGAACATTTAATATGCGATGGTACAACTCATTAAATTTCTTCTGGCGTTTCATATTTGACGGTGTACGTACTACTAATGTCGGTAAAAGTATGAAATGTTCAAGATTCGGTTCTTCTTTAGAGGCAAATTTGCGACGGGATATGTCTTTTTTGACAACTAGACGAGGCTTCCTTGAGCCTGCTTTGTAAGCTGAAACACTACTACAACTGGTAAGCTCCTGCATTTTGTTACATTTCGGTGAACAAGTTGCTGTCATTTGTCTCTGATTACTAGTGGTTGAAGTGTGGTAACAGTTTGTCGGTTCTTTGGTAGTTGCTGGATATGCTGCGTAACTTGGCCCAGGAGAACAATCGTGAAAAGGTGAATTGGATTGTATTCCAGGTATAATCAACCGTTCATAACTCCTATGACTTTTTCGTGGGCTCTTATCCCCGCGACGGCGATCGGTCGTTACGGCACTAGTGGTTTTATGGTCGCTTACGATTAAATCCCTATTACTGTTTTGTTTATGTTTATGATTGGCTACTATAATGTCACCAGTTTTGCCAACAGGTCTACAATTTTCGTTGCGATTGTTCAACTTTACTATTCTGTAATGACGTCGTTTTCTGCGCTCCACGTGTGCAACTCTTTCTCTTAAGAGGTTATCAATTAACCGCTGCAGCTCACCTCTAGTGCTGTATCTATCAGCATGTGTTAGTCGACGTCCAAGTCGAGTATTTGGCCAATGTGTCCGACAAACATCTTCCCATATTATATCGCTGAGTACAGCTTCCCGGGACGGTGTTAATTTAATGCCATCATCTCTCGGTGCAAATTCTCCTTGTGCTAAGTAATGAACGGTATCCATCAATCTGTAATCGCGCACTGGATTGAGCTTATGCCGTATTTTGTGTACTCTTTCAGCAGCGACCTTCGGTATGTCCTCTCGCTTACACGGAACAGAAGCGGACTGTCGTCTACCACGAGCAGTAATGCCATCGTAGGCAGTGAAATCACGACCATATTGTTCAGAGTTGTGTTCTTTATCTAAATTTGTAGCTTTATTTGGTGATACAGGTGGAGCTTGTTGAGAGTATTTTTGAAATGCCGATGTTTCGGGAATATGGCTGTACTGTTCTATGTAACTACACCCAGGACGCCCGATTCCTGATGTAGTCCTCATTACGTTGTCTTTCACTTCCTCATCTGATGAAGACAAGGGAATGTTAGGATCAAGTGAACGAAATACCATTTCTTGCCTTAAAAGTTTGCGCTCTAAGTGATCTATTCTTCTATGTAATTTGTTTATAGCACCAGAAAAAGTTGGAAACGTGTCTTTGGAAGGCGTATTTGTAACTACTAATGTTGCAATATCAACTTTTTGTGGACTGATCTTTGCTTTCTCTGTGTTTGGGACAACTTTTGAAATGTTCATAGTTAAAGGGGATCGGTCGTATTCATAATACTTTTTTACTTCTTGTTTTCTTTGAGTATTTTCATAAACGTCTCTAGACGATTTATTATTGCATGAGCATTTTGAAGTACTTATGTTGTTATTAATTTGAGAACTGCTTGAAGAATAATTTTCGGCATCAAGATCACTCGGAGGATGAGCTTTTTGTTGCCGTGTACAGCGACTAACCGAATTCCCTATATTAGAGTTATCTTCACTGAAATCTAATTAAGAAATAATTTAAAGCACTATTTTTCTAATACCTAAATAAAATTTTAAGTCGGAATTGACAGTATTATAATGATTTACTTACGGGAGGTAAAAGATGAGTGATCGCCGATGGCAAGCCTAGAACCAGATTTATCTGAACTCTGTAAAATAAATTAGTGATATATAGTGTACCTGGAAAATAATTTTAAATATCATAACTATGAAGCGTACAAACTTACCCTTTTAGAATGGAAACGACTTTTTTCAGCGATGTACAATGTTTTAATAGGGGGCGCCCTTTGTTTTATAGAAACTAGTACTTGTTGTGCAGATTGACGGAAAGCCGGACCCTTTTGTAGTATTTCTAAATTCCGAATAAAAATGTGTTACACTGATGCAAATTAATCAAAGCGAAATTAAATAGAATATTTATAAGACGACCCGCGTGGTGGAAAGGTCACCATACCGGTCTGACACGCAGTGGGTCCTGGGTTCGATCCCCGGCCAGACAGACATCTGAATAATGAGTTTAGATTTCTTTTCTGGGTGTTTGTGTATTCATCTTTGTCCATGGCACCCACGACACAGGAGAAAATTCTACTGTGGGGCTATGAGTGTAGAAAGCGTTTATGTTATGTTTATGTTTATTTATAAAAAGTAGAAAACAATCTTGTAATAATAATATTATTCATAATGTAAATCGAGTAAAAATAAAGTGTACGAACCCAGTAACAGTTGCTTTTTTGGAAAACAAGATGCCCCTGCTGTTGAGTCGTAGTCGAATTCACGAATAATTTTTTCTTCTTGTATAGATAATAATTTTTTGTTGGATGGAAACTGTTTATTTTCCATCACTTTTCCTTTTTCCCAGCATAGTTATAAGTAGCTTAGCTCGTCAAGAAGGTGAAAAGAAAAGTGATTTCTACGAAAATTTTGATTCTGCAAAAGAAAAGTCAGATCATTTTGCTACATGATAAGACAGAAGAGCCATACGTTTATTTATTCTTCTTGTCTATTTATCCTTCTATAACTGTCATCATGTAAATTAAAATGAAATACGTTTTTTTATAAATGATACTCATAACAGATTAATTTATTCAAACGGTAAACTATGCAGCCAATTTCAGGTTCTAGGTTTTATTAACTAAAAGGGGAAAGTGATAATTTGCACTCATACAACTAGAAAGGGGAAATATATATAAAAACAACAATAATTTTATATAGCAATACATGTCCAATCACGTCGGTTTTTAAATATAGAAAATGTGGAAAAACAAGAAAAACTGTCAAAATTTGCACTGCGTGACGTTTCAGCCATTTGTATTTTTGTAAAAATTGTGACCATTATTTCGGTGACAAATAGTGTTTGAGGCAAATATAACGTATGGATTTTTGAAGTCGTGGAGAATGTCTGAGAAAGAAAAGAAGGGTAGTGGTGGCGCCACCGAGGGTTCGGCTATAGTGATGGTGGATCAGACTAGTGCCACTCGCGTCAAACCCTACAAACCTACAGAAATCCAAGACACTGATGTGCATCATAAGCGTACGCGAGCCCCTGCCGTTCCTTGTACGTCTTAAATATATTTATGTGATTAAACCCCGTTTATATTTACAAACATAGAACGTAGCAGATACGTGCTTTGGTAGACAAAATAGTAGGTATTCTTCTATACAACGTTTGCTAACGTAAATATACGTACCGTGACACCAAAAAAATATGATTTCTATATCTTTCTTGTCTGCCATGGCACGTCAATGAATAGATAAAGACTCCGTTTACAAAAGATCGATTCACATGATTTATACGCTCATTATTAGTATTAGTGAAATATTAATAATAATATATTTACTTATTCATTATCATTGATGTAGCTGTTGCAGAGGAGCTAAAAAATCTAGCCGAAGATTCTACCAGGATTGATAATGTTGGTTCTAGCGATTTGAAAGATACCGAACGTGGTAAGATAAAAATTCGATAATATTTGACATTAGAAATCTTTTTATCATGCATCACAGGTTTCAAATATACATAGAAAATTTTGTGTTCCAGCAATGTCATCTGAACATAAGAATAAAGCTTCAAAAAAAAGTAGTAAAAGGCGAGACTCATCACCTGATATACGACTTGCACCTAAAGGTGTTGATCCTACGGTAAGCTGGTACTGTCTTACCAATATTATAAAAAGATATACAAGAGTGGAAAAAAATAACAAAATTTCATTTTTTATTAGATAAAGTAGTAAGTGAACGTGCAGTCCATATGTCGGTTAGTGGTTACTGCCATTCATGGACACCTACAGGTGTCCACAAAATTTCATTTTTTTTTTATCAGATAAAGTAGCAAACGAACGTGCAGTCCACATGTCGGTTAGTGGTTACTGCCATTCATGGACACCTGCAGGTGTCCACAAAATTTAATTTTTTTATCAGATAAAGTAGCAAACGAACGTGCAGTCCACACGTCGGTTAATGGTACTGTTCTATATGCTTACAAGCAACTACATATAGAACAGTGGTTCTGTCTGAAGTCGATCATGGACGGATTGTTACCCTCGAAAACTAAGATGGTCGCCTTATATGTAAGTGAGCTGATTGATTTATATATCTATATTTTTATTGATAAGTTTGTTATATCGTGCTCATCATATCAAATTTAAGTAATCTGGTTTACAGAAAGATACCGCTGCAAGCAAGACACTGCAACAATCTCTGCCATCACCGACACAACCGATACCACCACAAATACAAGAAGAGAAATCTGAAGCATCATTGCATCAGTTGACGAAAGAGGCATTAGAGAAAAATGCAGACGAAGACAGTATAACGGAGGAGATCGCAGAACTACAGACGATTGAGAACTCCAAAAAACATTCGGAATGGGTACGGACAATGTTATTACTTTCAAGTATATTGGCAAAAATTTCGTGAAGGATTAAAGTAACATTATGTCGACAATTAAGTTCTTGCAGCCAATGACTGTTGAATATATGTACTGTTGAATAACTGACATGCATACATTTGTATCATAGCTAGCTGATGAACTAAAAGCATATCCGGTATTTACCAACTAAAATACTGGTCAATTCTTGTATTGTCTTTCAACTGATATTGGTAAAATGCTTATAAGGAATGACAATGCTGATCAAAGTTACTTATTCAAGGCACTTGATCATATTTACTTAGCACTTTATTTTTTATTACTTTGAATAAACTATCTATATATAAACTATATAAAGTATAAATTAGGTCCCTAAAATCACATTTTAAAATGTGAATTAGGTAAACACAAATAAATATGTTAAAACATAAAAAAAAAAACATAAGACGCGGCAGCCCGCACGAATTTTTTTTTTCATGTGACTATCTTTTTACATGAATTTGAATGAAACTATATTTGTATTTTTGTAGTCCGACGATGAGGAGGCGGGCGGGCTGCCGCGGAGCGAGTCGCGAGCGTCTCGCGTATCGCGCGCGGTGAGACAACTTTTCTGCTGTGGTGTCCGCTACGAGGCCGCCTCCGAAGACAATATTTCTACTCGTGGTGACTTCAATCACGGCATTTAGTGTCATAACTTCAACGTATCACTAATCGCGTGCGATCTTCTTGTAGAGCTGGCTATTCCTGAGTATTGCAGACGTGTAGAATAAGCGAAAAGTGAGACTAATAAATCTTGTCCAATGAGACGCAATGATTTAATGCGAACGAAGGAACGTACGAAAGTATGGGATAGGCATAAGAATTTTACAAAGCCAATATATCTTGGATTATAATAAGTATGCAAAGTTTTGAATTACATTTTATGGATTTTAAAGTCTTGCCAATTTCTCCAGATAAAATACTAAGGAATGGCCACCTATATAAAAAGGATTGAGTGCATGTATTCGTGTATATAAAATAAATGATTAAAACCAAAATAAACAGGAAACAAACAAAAAACAGGAAAGTTCCGTGGATACATGCTTGATTTGTTTTAACAAAGTTTTACGAAGTTCTAAATCGTAAAAAGGTGTATTATTCTAATATTAAATATGTATCTTTAGTTCTTATTATATTGTTTTATTCAGGTTCAAAAAATAAAATTCTTTATTAGTAAATAGAACATGTTATCATTATATAATTACGTGAAGCAAAAATTTTGGACCCCTTTTTACAAAAAATGCGCGGACAGAGGAGTATGAAATTTGGCGCACTTATAGTTTATATGTAGGAGAAGTGCAGAACGCTAATATTTTTCTATAATAATGCTTACAAATCACATTATATCAATAAAAAACATTATACACACTACCATGTATTTGACACACACACAAACACATATTTGTTACACGCATACATACTCTGCGGTCAGTGTTACACATATATTTAGTTGAGTTAAACTAAAACATTCATTCTATACTTTACTGACAATATAGACATGTTGCTGACATTGTCATATGTCAGATGTGTATGTCAAACAACGCTTTTAAAAGCAGCTTAGTCAATGAAATCTCATTTCCCTATAATGACAAGTTAAAAAATAATCTTATATTTAATGTATAGAGTAAAATACGTATAAAACTTTGTGGTAGAAAAAAAGATTTAATTTTAATTTGGGTTTAATAATGGTCGACTTTAGACCATATTTTAACGTTCAAAATATGCTTTGCAAAAAGGACTGAGGACTGAGGACTAATTTTTCAGACATACACCTACATAAATTATAGTCGTCCATTTGAACATAACACACCTTCCGTCTAATTTTCATTATTACAGGTTAACCCTCATATGACTAGAAAACAATGCGTCTCATGGAATGATCCTGAATACCAACGAACAGTAGTGTTACAGGTAGCTATTTTATTAAGCATTTTTTTCGACAAGCCTGATAGCTAAAGGCTGATGGTTTTCAAGGTTCACATATCGTCTGTTATATCGTATGTTATCTGCGTCCAGTTACTTACTGTCCCCCTCAGTCTATCTGGTCCAAGAATACCCTATACTTTTTATGCGTTACTAGAAGACTGAAGCTTTTCTTTTCCATTAGTTGTGAGTCCTTCGAACGGTCGATCCGTTGCTACTTCAGCGTTATAATTATTGTTATTTGTTATTTCCTGATGAATACCATTTTAGGAATACTTGACTTACAAAGATAGTAATATATAAGTTATTCTACATATAATTGCAAATTTACTAACTCTGTCACAAAGTATTAACATAATTATTATCATTTATTAATGTAAGAAATTGTCACATACGACTTTCATTCAAATTCTCGTATATGTGTGTGTTTTTATGTTTTTTAGGATTTAGGTGCAAAAAGCCAGGATTGGATTTTAGAAAGGAAGACATCAGTAGGACCTTGTTTTAGACCTGGAATGCCTTTCGAAGGTCCATCTGGCATCACCATCTGCGTACCAAAGGTGTTCTTTTGCAGTATTGCAGTTCATAACCGACTGATTCATTTAGACACAAATAATACATTTTGCGTTGTACTTTTTCGTTGCTTAACATTACATTTTTACACAGTACATTTGTTATTGAAATGTTGCAGACCATATTTTTTTATTCAACGTAAGTACCAAATGTCCTTTTTTATAGTACGAAGTAGCAAACGAGCCTGCAGCCCACTTGATGGTAAATGGCTACTGCCGCCCATGGACGTCTGTAATCATCCCTAGGATCTAGGAGACTTTGATCTTATCAAAGTCTCACCTAAGGTTAGCCACAGATGCGTTGCTACCCCTGAGGACTAAGATGGAATGCTTTGGAAAAGTATGTCTCCCTTACCACACCCTTCAGACCAGAACACAGCAGCGCATAACACTGCTGTTATTAGGCAGAAATAGTTCACGTAGTATTATTGATTTGAATAGTGTAATTAAATTTAATCAAAATAGAGAGTTGATAACGTAAATTGTCAAATATTTATTGATTGTATAACATAATTACTTTGAGCACTAGGCTTACGAAATCCTTATATTTTATATGAAATAACTTAATCAGTCTTTAATTTAAAGAACACTCGATTCTTATGCAAAGTTAATCTAAGAAACAAAATTAACGTAGTTAAATGAGATCCTCCGTAGTGCAGCACTACTGCAGAAGCAGGTTCGGAAATGGCATATTCACAATTCCTAACACGCATTTTATTACCTTGTATCTTTTCTTGTAGGTATATACATTTTTTTATATACTTTGATTTAATAATT
>MOOZ01000343.1:642474-671632 GCA_002930495.1 Cecropterus lyciades
AAATAGAAAAAGATCGGAAATATTTAATATTTTTGATATATTTTTATAAATAAAATTGTATTCTTACCAGCCATAGAGCACGTGCTATCTCATTTCTGACGTACGGAAGACAAGTGCACAACAAACAGTTTTCGAATTTCGACAGTTCAGGAATACCGAGGTTCTTCTCCACACCCGATGGACCTAATACCACCTGTTTAACAATTAATGATAAAACAATCGTTCTTATCAACAATTTAGTAATAGTAATATAGTATAATAAACATGATTATCTCTAGATTGTTGATTTGAAAGATTGTTTATTTAGTGAGAACAACATTTTATGATTTTACTTAATCGATACTACCGACATTAAATACAAGTTATATGTACAGTAATGTTCATGATTTAAATAATGTTGAAAGATTTATTTACTTACATGCAAACCTAATTTTGATATTACCTACAAATATTTAACTAATCTTATATACCGTTTTGGGCTATAAGAGTCAACAGATACTTGTAGCCCGGTTTTGTTTTTTGTTTAATAGTTTTAAAAGAGCATATATAAGATAAGAGTATACATAGCAGAAGCAGAATCAATTACAAAACACAAAAATAAGCAGCTTTCCTAAAAAAATATTCTTACTCACCTCGCTAGCAAAGAACTGGCAATCCGGTGCGCATGTACCGAGACTGTCTACGTAGGCGCATTGTATCACGCCCTTGTTGCCCTGTAGACCTTTGACTACGTTGATCGTAGTTCGCGCTACGGCGTAGGCGCCCGCGAGGCACGGAGTCGCCGTCTCGCAGCCCTGCGCCGCGCATACCGCGTCGTTACCGCTCATTATGCATGAGGTTACGCATTCTATCTGTAGGTCATTAAAAATACTTTTAGGGAAAATTCTTTTGTACTCGATATTTTCGATATACGTGCTACGGCGTAGATAATGCTCAAAGCTTTACATAGCTTATCACAGCGTAAACTGTATACTATGCTACGTTTTTGTACACTAGGCATGACGTTCCATATGAAGTCTGTTATTATTATTATTTAAAATATGTTATTTTAAACTTCGAAGACGTCATTATTATAGTCGGCGCTACAGCGTTGGCGCCCGGCGTTGTCGGTATAGGGCTCAACTAGTAATAGAGGCGACGGTGCACTATCTATTTTTATCACGTCTGCTCATTACAGACAAAGATATATGCTATGACAAAGATATACCTAGATATGACAAAGATATAGCTATGACAAAGATTCTTGTCAAACATGAACTATGTTTGACAAGAGTTTTTTGTCAATCTTACTTATTATGACGCTTTACATTACATCTGTAATTCATTTATTTATTATATTTACTAATACTTTTTGCAATTTTTTACTTAAAATTTACTTTACATGGCTTGCGTTTAGAACACACATACATATACAACAAACAAAATTGTAATATATTGTTTTGCAACATTATTAAATATACAATATTACCGTAGTATTTAAGGGAACCAAATATTCTTTAAACCAATAAAACGCAATAAATACCTGCTCCTGACTCATAGTGCAAGGGTGTACTGCAGCAGAGAGCACAGGTACCATGGTATTCGGCCTCGCACCACCGACAACTGGTACCCTTACTGTTTCTGGTGGCACCCTTAGGAAGTCCGCTAGTACAGTGTTTGCCCGCACGCAGTTTAGCTCTACGACGCCCAGAAGGGCTCTCGGGTTGTACACACTGCGAAGTCTTTGAATTTCACTTACTAGAGGCACCATGCTTTCGACAGGCTCTGTCGCCACTATCGTAAATGCCTGGAAAAATGGTATCTTATGAAAAGATTCAGCGATATAAAATGAGATTTTGAATCATAACCGTTTTGGTCATCAGTGACCTTTGAAGGTGGTAGAAAACTGTGGTTGAAGTCCCGATGCACCAACGTCAAACTTATTTCTACTTAATAACAGCAGTGGTAAGCGCTGTTGTGTTTTTGTTAGAAGGTAAGGGAGACATACTTATTCCAGGCTTTCCGACTTAGTATTCAGAGGTAACACGTATCTTATTTGGGGCTTGAATACAGAAGTCCATAGACGGCAGTGGCCATTTGTCAACAGGTGGACTGCATGCTCGTTTGTTACTTCCATAATATAAAAGATTAGCATTGATGACACTCATTCTAGCACGAACTTAAATTTATTAGTAGTTTTTATGTAAAAATTCTTTCGGTATTACGCTTATCCCAATATCCCTTTGATCGGTTTGTCGGTTCACCCAGTCAAAAGTAACGAAGGTTCAAACATTAAAAAAAAATACAGTCGAAATGAGAACCTCCTCATAACACTTCAAAAAGGAGGAGCCTTTTTGAAGTCGGTAAATTAAAATAGTCAATACTGACTAAGTTAACTTGATCTTATGCGCTAAATAATAATTTATTGCAAAGTATAATATTATTGCATTTAGATAATATCATACATTTCTATCATTTTATCGTAGCTTTAGGGCTTCCACAGTTTTTTACAATACATTGGTGCCATAACAGACTAAATGTTTTGTTTGTTTTCCTAAATATTTACCTCGATAATGTACAGAAGACCATTCTCCCTGCCTGAGGTTTTGCTGACAATTGAGTCAGATTCTAGGTTAACGAACAATAAATATTAAATAAAAATGTACCTCTGGGCAAGTGTTGCATATCTGAAGGGCAATTTCCGTCAGAATTGGAGCACTCTTTTGAAAAGTATCGCACTCGTCACGTGCCACAATTACGACTACTTTGGCACCCTGAAATGAATATTTATTTTTTATCTTAGGATTGAAACATAGATAGCAGGCGACAATAAAGTTATTGCAAAGTTTGTGCGTATACGTAACAAGTTAGTTTCGCCGTGGCAGCAATCCAAGCAACTGTGTCGAAATATCGGCAATAAAGAAATTAAAAAACAGCACATCGTGAGTGTGAGGGGTACCTGTTACATATTTAAATGGACACATTACGAGATAATATTAGTTTAAAGTCATGTATAAATAATAACTTTTATTAAGTACTTGCTTAAAAAATTACAAATATTTTTTTATCTCAAAAATGTCTGAAATTAGATGTATTTATTTTGAATATGTCTACGAAGACAAATTTTCGATTACGATATTTTTTTACTCACACCAATTTTTAGCGTGAAGCAGGTAATCCGTTTGTTCAATAGTTCAAAAGTTGTGGATGCTGACATATGAGGCGACCATCTTCGTCTTATTCTATCATGAGTTGATTATCGGACATCCATGGGCGGCAGTGACCACTTATCCTCGAGTGAACTGCATGCTCGTTTGATGCTTCCATTTTATATAAACATAAGTGTGAGATGTGACGATAGCTAGTTATATGGAATCTCACGCACCATGTTTAATAAGCTTATCTACATTAAATATACTATGTAATGTAGATAACGTTTGTTCAATTAAGTAGTGCTACGAGTGACGTTTAGGTTTAGTATAAAAACGTCGTTGTCATTACAATAAATATATTATATTATATCATATTGTACAATACACAAGTGCTGTATCTTATTCACTCACCCCCTGCTACCTTACTACCCTTTGCGTGCAACACCACAAGTATTTACCTTCAGTGCATCACACAACATGTGTCGACCAGAGAACGAAGATACCTTACACTTCGTGTCAACGTGACTAAGCTCCATGCCATACCCGCACGTTGCGCATAAGTCATAAAGAGCAATCTCGTCTAGCAATGGACATTGTTTTAGCAGCAACGCTAAAGGCTGACCTGAAAGTAGAAGCGATAGAGAAGAGCATGAATGGAATGGTATTAATAAAATTTGTATTAATAATATCGAACACCTTAATGTATAGACTTAAAACATAATTTATATAATTTTCTTAAAGATGTAGAAACGTATGAAGTTGCGGAAAAAACGGAATTCATGTTCAATAATACTATATTAATATGTGTAGTATTTTTTGTAAAATTAAAGTAGCAAAACGAGCAGTCTATCTCATGGCATATGGTCACTGTCGCCCATGAACATCATGTAAAGATCTTCATATAGAACAGGGGTTCTGTCAGGAATTAATTACGGAAGCGTTGCTACTATCGAGGCTTAAGAGGGTTACATGTGAGCCGGAAAGCACACTATTCCACCGAAACGCAAGAACTGTTTCACGCTAGACTTACTTCTGGGTTTCCGCGAAATAAGTAACAATTATAAATATTTCTCACAAACTTTCGCCTATATAATATTAGTATCATATCGTACAAACCAGTACAGCCAGCGGCTCCGCAGATGGTAACTTTCATGCCAGCGGGACAGGTGCTGTAAGTACGGACCTTCGTGTCCGGTTGGTTCGCGGACGCACACATCGCATTCCATTTTTTCGTAGCTTTTAACACTGAGCTGTTGTATCCTCTCCACAAAACCCTTAAAACATTCATTTTTAAATTTTAAAATTTTTTTGGTCATATGTTTTAAATTTTGTTATTTTTTTACTAAAACATCGTTAGAAAGTTACAAATTCTGCGATAAAATATACTACTTCATTTTGACACTAAAGACAATGATAACATCCACCGTAATTCTTTTTCATTTTGATAATGTAAGTTTACATATGAAAACCCAATTTGTAACATAATAAGGCTGGTTCACTTTCATTTATGGAATATGTTATACCAAAGTGGTCCTCGAAAAGAAAAATACGAAAAAAAGTATAACTTTTAATGTATTTTTAATAATAGATGTTATAGTAGGTATGGGTTGTAAAAATATGTTTATATGCTGTTTGAAACACGTTACACTATGTAACTTTACAGAGAACATCGAAATGAAGCCTTCAATAGACATTTAATTGGTACTATACATAGATATTAGCCATAACTATCACAAAATCAATGAATAATAAATTCACTATTGATGTTATCGGTTCATAAACTGTTAGTAATATGGTAATGTGTTACTGCACATTTTTAAGTTATTGAAGTTTGCGCCATCGTCGCCCATTCTTTTTCGCTGTACCTCGTAGAGTTAACATGTTTCGAATTAAAAAACAAAATCCGAACACAACTCAAAACGAAGCACTACAATTCCAAAACATTATTAAGCCGTTATATATTGTAATGTCAATATTAGGTTTATTTCCTTACAGTGTTAATTTCGTTAATAACAAACATGGCATTGATTTAATCCGTAAATCCATTTACGTGAATTCTCTCTGTGGAGTCTCAATTTGTTTGCTAATTTTTGCCTTCTTGGCCTTACATATTCAAGAGGTTGTATTGTCTAGCGAAAGCATCAATTTGACTGAGGCTTTAATGACTCAAATAAACTATGTTTTAGAACTCCTCGCATTCATAATATTCAGTGTCGTTGCATACGTTTGCGCCTTTCTTAATCGTAACAAGTATGTTAAAATGCTCAATCACATCAGCTCTACGTGGTATGATTTACCACCCAATAATAATAGTAGGAATCTTCTTAAAAATCTTCGTTTTCATGTTAACGTGGTTTGTATGGGAAGTTTGTTAGTTTTGTTAATATTACAGATATCTGTGAACTTTTCTCGTGAGAATAGCTTTTGGAAGATGATTCTCGTTACGTTTACATTTAATTTGCCTCAAATGATACAATTTGTGACACTCGCCTTCTATTATGTTTTGGTAATGATGTTAGTCGCTTTGATGACAAATATAAGATGGCATTGTCGTTTCCTAAAGAATACGAACACGCTAGATGGTTCCATGCTAGTACAAAATAGACCAACGTTAACGTTAAGACAAATGGAGGTTCTATATATAAAAGTTTTTGAGATAAAAACAAATATTAACGAAGCTTTCCAGGGACCAATTTTGATAACAGCGTTACAATGTTTCCATTCGATGGTGAGCGAATCACACATCATATATCACGGAGTTGTTGTGCATAAATCGATGACGACACATGAAATTGTAAATTGTTCCATTTGGATCGTGTATCAGGTTTGGAAAATTTATTGCCTCGCGTATTCTGGGCATCTACTTAAAATACAAGTAAGTAACAATACCTACTTATTACTATGTATATTCTCCCAATTATATATATGTATATATTAAAATCATTTTAATAAGGTATATGAAGTTTTACCTTCATATACCTTATAAGAGTCTTTATTGTTCGACCTCGGGGGTGGCACTGTGCACACAACTATTTCTTTCTTATAACAGTAATTTTAAGCGCTGTTGTGTTTGTTGTTAGGTAGACATACTTATAAGGCTTTCCAACTAGTTCTCATGGGTAGCAATACATCTGCGGACATTCCCAGGTAGGAATCCATTTTTTTGTAGGATTATCTATATAGACTGCATGCTTATCTGCTTCCTCTATATTACAAAAAATAAAGGATTTGTTAAGATGCATAGATATATAATGTGCTTTCAGGCTTTGAAGCTTGGCCAAACTTTACACAACATTCCGGCTGAAAAACATGATGCTAGATGGCTAATGGAGGTATGTGCTTAATGATAACATTATGACATAATATAAATAATGGGCATTTCGACAGACCCCTATTCGATGTCCCGGCATTAATTCCATAAGTATCCATGGAATTATCCTTAATTTTTCTTATGATACTTTAACTTTAGTCTCACTTTGGACAAATTTCTATTTTATATCATAACTTTGATTCTGGTTTTAATGTAGGTATTTATTATTATTAATATGCAAGCTTTTAAAATAACTCTAAACTTTTAAAATTTATACATTCGTTTGATTGAATGCTGCGGCTAAAACTTATGAGTTGTTGGGTCGGCAAATTAGAACTGTACACGAGAGCTGAATTATTCACGATTTTTCAAAATAATCCTTTTCCTCTGACTCTGTAATTTCTCTTGCTTTAAGGCACCAGTTTTTTTTTATAATTTGCAGGATTACGAACATTAACCTGTATTGTGAGTTAATCTACGTTTCATTAAAAATTTCAGGCACATATAGTCCATATGTGGTATAACTGATAAGGATCCGTAAAAACGTATATCTAAAAAAAAACCTTTTTAGACTCATAGCCAAACACTAAGATTTTCTCCTGTGTCGTGTGTATAGTACAGATAGGAGACATAGAAGATAATCTTAGTGACACGTAAATACTACACAAACACCCAAACCCAAAATAGTAGGTATCTAAATTCATCATTCAGATGACCGGTATGGTGACCGCTCCGCCACGCAGGTCGTCAAAATCTAAAACATGATACGTTTTAGATTTATTAAAACGTACCATTACGTAGCAACGTAATATATATCGAAAACTTACTATTTACTACCTTCTTGTATTGTTTACAGATACAGCACTTTTCAACATTAATGTACTATCAGGACATCGAGCTCACTGTATACGACTATTTTCCATTAAATGCAACACTCGCATATAATGTAAGTTTGTTTATGTATTTAAGTATTTAAATAAGTCCCTAGGTACAAGCACTAAAATTGGTAACCTTTGATCACAATCGCCATCTTGAATATTTTAGCAGAAGCAAGGGAGCATGATTAGTTGCATCTGTTGTCCATGGACATCTGTAATCAACCCAAGATTGGAATTCTAAGAGAGGTGGGTCACAGATGCGCTGCTACCCCTGATAACTATGTTGGAAAGCCTTGTGTAAGACTCTTTACTTTAAACTCCCTTCCAACGAAGATACATCAGCAATTACCATTGTTGTTGCAGGACAAATTAGTACTGCGCCTGTGATGATACCGAGAGTGCCTTTCGTATGTTTTGTCAACCAAAATGCTTTGAATAATAGTGACAGTTTATAAAATATCGTATGGCAAAGTAGGAAAACAAATATAAAAAAGAATACCGACTAAGTGTCTATTACACTATGCTCAGTAAAAAGTTAGGTACAAATCAAAAAGTTGTTGGATATATCTACATAATTATAGTCATTTGACGAATATTATAACTGTTTTTATTGAAATCTCTCAAAGCGACTGGAATTTCCCATATCGCTATATGTAGATGCAACATTGTTTGAATATTAATGAAATGAAAGTTATTGTTGTACTCCTCATAAAGTTCTCTTTATCATTTTCAGATGATGGCTTCTGTAACCATGTATTTCATTATTTTGGTTCAATTCGACATGCGAGATTAAGTTTACGGATTACGGATAAGGAAATGTGATTAGTTATTTTTTTCTGATACATGCAAATTCTGTGTAGGCATGACGTGTTGTTTCTGTTATTCATATGTGACAGTTGGATGCACAGTTTGGATGTACTCATAATAAGTTACTAATAATAATATACTTTATTGTACCCAAAAAAGGGAATATAATACAATGAAAAATTTACAATTTTAAATACAAAAGTCGGTCTTATCGCTAAACAGCATTTCCTTCCAAACAACCTTAGGGTGCGGAGTTAAAGTGAGTATGAATATAAAGAATAGGATGCAAAAAAAAATAGAGTATGCATTAGTGCAAAGTATCGATTAAGGAATAAGTTAAATAAAAGGTTATTTTAAGAATTAAACACAGCAACAATTGTAAGATGAAATGAAGTTAAAGATAGCAAAAAGCATACGGAGTAGATTGAAATCAGAAATAGAGTTAAAGCGTTAGGTAATGGGATTTGACTAAATTTTTAAGGGAATGAAGGGATTGGGCATTACGATTTGATACAAGTAAGGAGTTTCACAGATGAATAGCTAGCACAGTAAAATATTTTTTGTAATATAAAGTAGTGTGGGAAGGAGTATAGAGAGTGAGGAGTGGAGCGAAGAGATCTATCATGGGACAGGTGAAGAAACAAATATAACTTATTTCACAGCAAGGAAAGCAGTATTACGTCTCAGCGGTGTCATGAATTTGTTACCGCCGCTTAGCACATAATAGGTGCGTAATAGGACCGAGTACCACTTTTTGATTTCATTACTTGTGTACAGTCATTTGACAATAAAATAATGCTTACCTTGTTGTTTTGCATTTCATATATTCTTCGTTTATTATGTAGTAAATAGTATCACAAATTGCAAATATTTTCTGTAGCTAAGTGCTTACTTGAAATATAACTGTCACGAAGTTATGTTTTTACATACCTATTGAATGAAATTGTTAAATTAAAAAAAGATGGTGTAGATAGCATTGTTTAATATACCTGGGCACCAAGATTTCGCTGTGTTCCAATTCGGCCCATTTGTCTGCATACGTAATACTGCCTAAGGACTTTACCATACTGTGCCTATTTCGCGATCCGTCGGATATTCAATTAGACACTTAGTTGTAGATAGTAAGGTACTTAGTAGTGTCCGATCGAAGCTTTGGCTTCGGCTTCGGCCAACTTCGGCCTAAAAATCCACCTTCGGTAAAACATTTGGCTTCGCCCAAAATGCGCCGAAGATTTGACCGAAGCCGAAGGTTTTTAGCAAAAATTCAACAAACTAACAAATACAGTACAATATGATTGAGATAGTAAAGCGCAAAAAGTAATCGCACACTTTGTAGTGGACACAAGTGAATTTCAAACACTACTGACAAAGCAATTTGCCAGTTGTGTTTGAAATTCACATATTTTTGAAAAGTTTATATAAAATCAAAATGAAAATTTATATTGAAAAGTTTTCAAATTGGTATCTCATTTACTTTTAGCAATTTAGAACGTATGTTCTTATGGTTTTTAAACATTCGGCTTTGGTTTCGGTTTCGGCCGAAGGTTGTGACGATAGCCGAACAATTAGCTTCGGCTTCGGCCAAAAATCGACCTTCGGTCGGACACTAGTGCTTAGTGAGATGTCCTAGTCATAAATATTATATAACGCAATAACAAAGGTGCATGTTTGTTTGTTGAAAATGATGTATCGATTTCAATCCAATTTATTAAGTTAGAAATTTTGTAGCCTGACGTAAATACGACCATTACCATGATTAAAAAGGGGTCGAGTAGAATGGAAAATAAGAAGGTTAATTAAAATGTTTGTTTGTTGCTGCATTTTCATATATTTTGTATCCATGTAAATGTCGCTGCAAATTGTATGATAAATAAAGTTCTTCAACACATTTTTTGTTATTTGTTTAAATATTAAATTATTAAAAAAGTAAATATGTATTACGTAACTAAACAAAATAATAGATAATTCTTAATAATTTCGCGTTGACACCATACGTATGGTCAGGTGTCTGCTGCTTTTACTGCTGCTATCTGTAACCGAGCGTGCCGCAGTTTCACCTCTTATTTCTATATTCAAATTTTGTTCAAATTGAACCGACATGATAATCTCCTTTTCGAATTCGTTTACAAGTTAAATTACTCTATGCTGAACGTGAAGTGAAATTATGGCTAAAATATGGCTATATATACTATGCTTCTCAGAGCACAGTATGTATTGTTATATATTAATCGTTCACATTGGAGTTCACTTTTAATAGTTATTGACTGACCATATTTTTGTTATAAACGCACACTAAGATTTACAAAATATAGTAATATAAATAATTTAGTTAACTCTGAACATTGAACTCTAACGTTTACCTATTTTGAAATACCACGTCTACTAAAATAGCAATATAGGTACGCATTTTTATTAACACGTTTTCTACTAGAATATATATTTCTTATCTCTACAAGTTGGAACAAAGCTGTACGCTCGCAAATTTGTATTAAAATCGATTGAGTGGTTTCGGATATTAGTTATTATGATTATGATAAAACTATTTTTTTTCATAAGTAAATATCAAAATATTTAATTTCCGTAACTAAAAGAGTAAATAACTCATACTAATCAAATTACAACGTTATTTACTTTCCAAAATGCCGTAAGATGACAAATTATATAAAAAATATCGTTTTGTAACTTAAAACAGGCGTGTATTTAGATAAAAATAAATTAGATAATTCAAATCATTCGAACACAGACAAAATCGATTAATATCTTCTGATGTGACAATACTGACATATATCTTGAAGGCACGTCACTGCTATTAGTTGTCAATCAATTCATTCGTTTCATTCGTTTCAATATTCTCATTCACTCTATTACCAACCAACCAGGCAGATTACAGTTCGTTCGCCGCTGAGATTTTCATTTCACGAAAATAAAATTATACGGAGAAAATCGAATATAATAGGCCGTGTTTGGAAATACTAAGAATATCGTGTATATCATACGTTCAATATTACCTCCAACATTCTATTACGGGGCGTAAAGATGGTAAGTTTTTCATTAAACACTTTCTCATATTAAATTAACGAATCTAATTACCAGCAACTGTACGTGCTAGAAATGTAACTTGTGTTTCATTGAAATCTTTCGTGCATGTTTTACTCTGATAAATGTTGTAAAATATGTGTAATTTATAATATACCGGCATGCGTCTGCTGAAGCCATTTTGAGATAATGTAATGGCCGGGCCGCCATGTCATATCACAATATCACAAATCACATGTTACAATTTCTGGAACATCAATGTTCAATAGGAAATTTATACTTGTATTGCTTAGGCATTTTAACAAACGAAGTCATAGTCCTTAATTGATTTATTTAAAATACACTATTTGTGTGTTATTTTCCGAAGATTTGTCGATTGACCCTTAGTATTCTAATTTCGAGATTATGGCTAGTTATAGGTCGGAGGTAAGTTATTTATAGAAAAGCAATAAATCTTTGTTCGATGCGAAATTTCTGAATTAAATCGAAAATTGAAGTGCAATCTGTTTTACATATAATAACCTTTATTTGTGTGGTTGCCACTTATTCAGAATTTGACTAGTTATGTAAAAAATACTTCCAATCAAATAAAAAAACATGTAGTACTGTATACATTCTGAACAGATCTTTTCAAAATATAAATTTGACTATGACTCATAGTTTAAATTTAAAAACAGTGTACTTAAAATTAGACAGGACAATATGGATATAGAACAATTGCTTGCTGATCTTTAAATACCTAGTTAATTACAAAAACACATAAAATTAAAAGTGCGCATAGTGTTCTTTATGGAATTTTCAGCTATATTTAATATCATAGTTGTTATACTACAATTTCAACAGACATTACCTGTCGTTAACTCCTTATGTGTTAATTTTTTGAGTAAAAAAGAATAATAGGGGCAATTGGAAAAGAAGAACAAAGTTCTTCAATATTATGTTATGTATGAATTATAATAATATTCTAATTAATTTCATATGATGCTACAGATGGATGGGGGAGTAGTCCATCCACACCCAGGTGTTGTCCATCCTGGGGTGCCCGGAGTGGTGCATGGGATGCCGGTCCACACAACTGGCCCTGATGGGGAGCACGCCCCCCATGGCCCAAGACGTCGCTACCAAAGCCGCCCTAAGCCACCAAATAATCTGGAGCGCTTGCCTCTTGATGAAGCTGCTAAGAGGGTAACTACCATATATATTTTTTATGTGGGATACCTTTAAAAGCTATTCAATATAATACAAATTTTGATGTGTGGCAAATTTTGGATTTTCTTTGAACAGCACATAAAAGTAGTGATGAGTTACTGTTACCATTATGTTTAGTTATAATGCAGTTTCTAAAACAAAAGCATATTAAAATGCCTTTATAAATACTATATGTATATTCCTATTTGGTATCATATTTATTAAGTTAGATTGATCTCACTCTACATTTTATTTTAGGCAAATATGGCTACTGGCCATATTTGCTTGATGAATAATTTACTTATAAATTATAGAAAATGTTAAACACTAAATATTTTCCTGTCCTATTTGATTTTTGTATTTTATAGTTTGGCATTTTTATGTAGGTGCTCAGTTGAAGTTATTTCTGATTACATAGAAGACAAAACAGCCTGGGGCTGAGCAATTATATATATTTCAATACTTAATTAAATGTCAAAGTGTAGCGTATCTTGCCAAACAAGCGTCTAGTTTAGTCAAATGTAAGGCACGATACTGGAGCTAGCTATTATTGCCCATGTAATAAACGAGATGGTTAAAAAATATATTTACAAAGTAATACAAGGAAAAAAGATAAACCCACTGAGTTTCTTGCCAGATCTTCTCAGTTGGAGTCGTGTTCCGATCCGGTGGTAGAGTAAAAAAAATATTGTAATTGACAATTTGTAAGTGCCACTGTAGGCCTATGCAAAATAAAGATATTTCATTTCATTTCATTTATTAAGTGTGTAAATGTATATATTTACACATAGAATACTATGATCCAACTCAGGATGTAATTTGAATTGATTTTGATGTTAAATCTGACTTTATTTTACAGGAAATGGAGTCATTGCCAACTAAAACCCCAGTTTCGGTGTTGCAAGAGTTGCTGGCTCGCCGTGGTACTGTTCCGAAATATGAACTTGTGCAGATTGAAGGAATGATACATGAGCCTACATTCCGTTATCGTGTCACTGTTGCTGATTTAGTTGGTAAGTTTACAGCTTTAGGTTTCTATAGAATATAATATCACAATATAAAATTTTCAAAAACTGAGTTTCTTGAATATTGATTTTACAACTTTGGTGCAGTTCTATAATTAAGTTAAACAACCTGTAGATTTTTAGTGAAATTAACATTTTTTTATTTATTCCAGATATTGATTTGCCTTAATGTAATTATGCAAATATATTTTCACAAAATTTTATTTATTACATTATTGTTTTCACAGCTATGGGTACTGGTCGGTCAAAGAAGGAAGCCAAGCATTCAGCTGCTAAGGCTTTACTGGATAAGCTGACTGGTGCAACACCAGCTGATCAAGCAACTAATGGCAATGTTCCAGAAACGTAAGTATTTTTTTAATCACAAATACCTATGCTGGTTGGTAATCATTTGTTGTACACAATGTGGCATATAATAAGATTTATACATCACATAGACTTTTTATTTTTTTACCTATATTAACATATTTTTACATTGCAATGATTTTAGTGGCGGGGCAATTGTTACGTCATTTGAAGATAAACTGATGGGTAATCCTGTTGGATGGCTGCAAGAGCTTTGCATGTCGCGGTTTTGGCCACCACCTTCGTACCATGCCGAAAACGATGATAATGTGAACAGACGTAAGTATATTTATTAAAGAGAACCCTTCGTTTTTCGAGTCCAGAGGAGAGGAGGAGAGAATTCTTATTTCTGCCTTGTAATAGCAGTGACAAGTGCTACTCTGTTTTGGTTGAAAACATAGTGTTTCATCTGAGTCCTCAGGAGAGACAGTAGCAATGCATCAATGTCTACCCTCAGGCCAACTCCAAATCTGGGGTTGATCAGATGTTTATAAGTGGCATGGTTCACTTAATATTAGGTGGACTGCATGTTCATCTGCTATAGTATAAAAAAAAAATATGTCCCTTTCTAAACAAATTTTCAATATTGCACTTATAATGTACTTGATTTTTTTGGTCTGCTTTTGCAATACAATTGATTTGAACACTACAACCGCCAAATTTAATGTACAAATAAATAAAGCATTCATTTCAGGTTTGCCACACGAACGTCAATTTACTATTGTGTGCACTCTGCTTAAGCGCCGAGAGGTTGGCACTGGCAAGTCTAAGAAATTGGCTAAACGTCAAGCTGCATACAAGATGTGGCAAGCTCTGCAAGATAATCCCCCAGAATCTTTCCAGCCTGAGGAAGAGGTATTGTAACTGAACTAAATTATCCTTAAAATAATTGTATATATAAAATAAAATAAAAAATTACGTATTTTTGAGTACCCATACCTTCATACCACATTTACAATTCCATCATTGTCCCATAACTTCAATTGCTCATTTTATTTGCTTTGTATTATTATGTAATTAAAAAAATGTTTGAGAAATTCACTAATGTACACGTCACAAATTTTTTTCACTAGCCATGAACAGTGGCACTTGTGATATTCTGAAAAAGAATAAGGTTGCTACTTGGCCAGGTGTTTTACTATCTTTCGGTCGGCTCCAGCAAGCTTGAACGGACAGAAGAGTTACAAGGAATATTAACTAATTAATTATGCGTGTTGTGTTCTAGGGCGGAGTAGCGGCCCGTTATGCCGACTTGAAAGATAGTAAAATCTCCACACTCACTACCAGCCACAGCCACAAGGTGTCGCAGTTTCACAAACATCTCAAACAGTCTGTCGGCCCTAACCTGGCCAAGTTGCAGGTATGCAAAAATTTTGATTATTATGCATGAAACTTTTCATTATATTGTTTTAAAACAATTAATTGCATGATACAAAGATTGCGTTCATGTGTAGTTAGTTTTCATGTACATACTCTGTTTTATTGCGTTTAGTTACTAATGCAACTTTTAAATTTTATTTCAGGTGACTCCTCTGAACAACAAGGATTTCAATTTTGTGCAATTCCTTCAGGAAATAGCTTCCGAGCAGTCCTTTGAAGTGACATATGTAGACATTGAAGAAAAGTCCATGACTGGTCGCTGCCAATGCCTGGTTCAGCTCTCCACTCTGCCGGTTGCCGTTTGTTATGGATCAGGGCTAACAAGCAAGGATGCTCAGTCTTCCGCTGCTCAAAATGCTCTTGAGTATCTCAAAATTATGACCAAGAAGTGAGTAGGACCTACATCTTGCGACATCAGTTATTCACGCCTGGTACTACACTATGTGAGGTGAATAATTATTTGTAATGTATTTGGCCACTATCACATTATAAAACATGTTCTTGTAAAATCATTCTTGGAAGGAGTAGAATGTGAAATATGGGCCAGTAGTTGATGTCGCTAGATTGTGAGTCTACACTTATCTTTATCACCACTTCCTGTTTGAATATGGCAATAAAGCCAATGTGCGGTCAGCACTTCGGGCTATGCTGTATAACTGGCATATTTGCAGTATATTTATTTGTGATTTTATGTAGAAAATTCTTTTAATATTTATGACGTCATGTTTTTAAGTTACTTCTAGCAACTGATTTCTCTAAATGAGTAATAATTATTTCGGAATTTGATTGAGTGATTAACAAAAAAATATTGCATCTGAATCATGTAAAATAAAAACAATTTAAAATAATTTGTAATCGTTAAATTGAGGATTGTGTGTTAATAATTTCAATGTCTAGTTGTGTAAACAAATATGTGGAATATTTGTGTGTGTAGAGATCACAGGGCAACACCTAAGTAATTCGTAAGGTATATATTACTTCCAATTTTAAATTCAAAGTGAACTAATTACACATAACAGTCCAGGATTTCAAATAAACGATGTAAGTTACGTTGTAACATTGTAATTGTGTTTGCTTAGTACATGAAATATGTTGAGTGTTTGTTATAATTTTTAAAGCATACAAAAAAGAACCGCTTACTTGATTCAGATGTTTTAGTCTATTTAGAATCCGATTCACGACAATTATATAATGAATGTTGTATTTAATATAAAAAGCACGCAATGCAATCGACACATAAAATAAATATTTATATGTCGTGTATAAAAAATACTTATATTACTGCTAATGTGCGAGGGTAAATAGCATAGTCCGTTAAATTAAGGAAACAAAGTATGGAGTGGTCTCATAAAATACAAGCTATACTTTGCATAGAATTAGTGTAATTTTCCCAGCGTGGAAATTACTCAATAAATAAAAAAGTAAAAAAAATAATAAAAAATAAAAAAGTAAAAAAAAGTGTGGACTATAAATTTCCAGTTTAATATTCAGCATTATTTAGGCATGTTTTTGCATTCATAATCAAATTATTGTCTACTTATTGAAAAAAATATTAGCTTTTAATGTGTATTATAATCAAAGAATAGCCACTTTTTGGTAATTTAGTTAAACAGACCTTCTTTAATTAAGTTTCCTTTAGTATGGTATGTTAAGCGTTTTTTAACATGCTGAGCATTAAACGGAAAAATATTCTCAGCTGGTATTGTCTTGTTGACGAACTGCCCGACCTTTGCTTTGTAAAGAGCTCCCATAATGCAGTTGAACTTACAAAGTGCAAGGGTTGGAACTTGCAGGTGACTTGTAGTACATTTGTGAAAAAGGCAGGATTGCTGTATGACTTTATTTCTATTTTACCAGTGATTGTATGGTTTTCTTTTGAATACATGATAGAAAACTTTGCAGGGAAGCTGAGAACTATGTGTTAGAGTGAATATGTCACTGGAATTAATGGTTGCGAAGTTAGGATCCCTTGCCTGTGAAAATGGGCATTATTTTAATGCAAAGTATAGAGGTTGTAACATTTTCTACCTGTACAGTATCGTCGTCTTGCTGTCGCCGGTTTCCGACAATGACGACGACCCTGCACGCACCCAGTTTCTTTTAAATTGAATGGTGTGAGTTCAACCTGCCCGCTATAACATCGCACTGTTCAAGTTAGAAAAGACTAATTGGAGTAAAGGAATGGAGTTCTGTTCAACCAAGACCAACTAAATAAAATTATAATGTCCGACCATCGAGACATCGAAGTTCACGTGTTATACTTTTATGTTTAGTCAGTCTTGGTTTTACTTATATTTAAATATATGTAATAAGTAAGAATCATATAGCAATAGAATATTGTCACTTTCGAAAACGTAATGAATATCACCCTTGCTATAACTAATATGTAAATCATGAGAAATTAATTTCCTTTATGCTATGAATTGTTTTTGCTCTTAACTTCAATAAAAAATTGATGTTGCTTCAAATGTTATTTTATTTTTATCAATTACGTATGTACTTAGTTACTATTTCAGATGTTGCAAGCCTTTAACACATTAACGAACGAACGTGAAACGAATGACATGAAGGAACTTATAAAAACGACTACTCAATTTTACAACTCTACTTTAAATTAACTTCACTTAATTGTCGAAACTTTTTTAGTTTAATTTAAGAACTGTTGACGAGTCGTGTAAGTCATTTAGGTCTCAACGAACTGAATACACGTACTACGTGTACATCTTTCGTTGATTAAGATAATATTTTTATTTATTTAAAAAAAGATATGTGTTACACTTGTAATTATACATTTTTAATTTTTTGTGTAATAAAAGTTAATTTAAGCTTAAATTATTTTTCAGTTGTAGATATTTTTTACGTTTAAATTTAAATTCATTTAACTTAGCATGTCTGGAATTTGAGTACAGTGAGTTCGGTGCATTATTTCGCGTCACCGTATAACATTTGCGCGGACTTAGGATATTTTCATAGCCTTGAATATTATCTTCACATGACAAAGTCCATGTCTCTATCTCTTTAGGTGATAAATCCGTGTCTTGTGAGAGTTGCCCACATACATTAATCGAAGGGTCTTCTTCATCAAATTGTTTCGTAGGTGTATTACAAACCCAGTTCTTACTTGCTTGATAGCAATATGCTTCTGAAGGATAATCTGGTGAAGAGGGCGTGTAGGCGCTAATCACATTTTCTTTAGGCGAATTTATGAAAACGTCAGCGAATTCTGGTGGAGGTGGAATAAGTTCACCTGAGTTGTTATAACGTTGAATTAAAGTTCTGGGATCGAGCAAATCGTGATTTATATTACAAGATATATCTTTTTGTTCGGATTGCAACAGTTCGTTACTAATAGGGCTTAACATTTCAATATTCGATTCAAACATCGCATTTAATTCGTCCAAAAGTTTTGTCTCTGGGGTTGGAGTAACAGGTAATTGACATTCCGAAATGTTAGAAATGTCTGAGGATCGTGAATCGTGATTTAAGTTATCACCACGACTGACTTTATTCTGACCCCTTTCTGTTATTTGTTTATTGATGTTCTGTTTATAGTTATCTGCTATTGGCATTTTTAGCAATGGAATTTCTAAATTTGGTATGTCACTAATTTTGTAGCGTCGTTTAGGTTTATCCATAGGTGTTTTCATAAAAGTAGCCTTATTAACTTGTTTAATTACTGGAAGTTCCGGTCTATTTCTAAAACGATAACGATAAAAATTAGTCTATTTTTACATCACAGATACTAAATTTATAGTTCTAAATACGTACCTTTTCATTATCGCACTATATTTCCTTAAAATATCTTCAACATTGTTACATTTTTCTGTTTCTGGTTGATTATGTTTTGATGGTTTCATTTTTTCATCCTGAACCTCTACATCATTATTAACTTCATTTCCTTCTCTGTATTCCACACTTGCCTGTGATTTAAAGTCTTTATGTGAATCATTAATACACACAGAATCTATAATTTCCACCATACTGTTATCTGCTCTATAATCTTCATATTTTGTATCCTTTTCAGTAAGATCAACATCTGCTATTATATTACACTTTTCTACTGTTGATTGATTATATCTGGATTTTTGTTTATGAGAGGAGTTTTGTAATGCTGCTGATTTCTCACCGGGAACCTCTTCGATGTTTTTAAGTTTAGTGTTTTCAATATTTCCCAAAATTGCAGATGGTCGGAAGTCTATTGCTACATTTGAATTATTATCAGAATGAGGCTTGATGATTCGAATATTATTTTCTGCATTTTGTTCCGGGTCATTCACTATTTCATTACATATGGGGTTTTGACCGATGGTAGAAATTATTTTTGTAATATCAAAGTCTATTTTTAGTTTTCGAATTACTTTAATAGTATGGTTGGTGCCACCATTGTTGCAAACGTCGAACTTTGTTGTTGTATAAGAATATTTTTCTATGCGATTTGAATTATCTTGATTGACAGTAATAGTGTTTTTATTTAAAACATTACTATGTAAATTGTGTTTTGGGTGTAAGATTTCATTATTATAAATGTGGATGTCCGAATTATTTTCCCTATGATTATCAATCGTGCCTTCGCTGAAGTTTTCTCCTATGGTATTTTTTGAAACTGACGAACATGAAGGTATTAGAGCTAAGTCATTTATTTTTTGCAACTGTTTTGTTTTATAGTGATCATAATTAATTCGTTCTTCGATTTTTTGATTTTCTTTTTCTAAATTCTGTTCTCTCATAGGGTTATCTCTGCCATTATTAACTCCTTTAATATTATTGTCGTGGTTGCCTAGATCATTATTTATATTTAAATTCATATCATTTAAAGACGCAACATATTCATTTTTGTTATCTTCACCTGTAGTGGTATTATTAATGACGCATGAGGTTAATGACGATGTTATATTACTACGAGTATTGTCTTCATCAGGGTTAACAAGAATATTCGTGTTGTTATAATTTTCATCACTTGTCATAACGTGTTCGATTATTTCTTTAAAATGGTCACTTTTATAAGCCTTGCCGTTATCGTTTTTTGTCAACATTGTTTGTTCTTCCTCGTGAGCACCGACATTTAGATCATTACTTATGGCGCTATTAATCGAGTCATACTCATCATTTGATTCCTCAATTAAACACTTATTATCCGAACAAATTTTAATTTCTTTCTCTCTTTCCGTTTCTAATAAAATGTTTATATCTTCACGTCTAGGTTTAGTACATTCGGTATTTTCTAAATATTTTTCAATTTTCATTTTAACAGTATTTGCAAATCCACCTTCATCACTGCTAATATTATCCTCATTTTCCTCAAACATGTCATTTTTTTTCTCCAATATATCGATAAAGTTATAGTTGGATTGAGCATGCTTTTTATGTAGTTTCTTAGTTTCATTCATTTGCCTATTATACTTTGAGATACAATTTTCATTTCCACTTTTGTTAAATCTTGGTTGTTCTGGAATTATTGAAATATCTTGCTGTACAACAGCTCTGCCAATTTCATTTTCAATTTCGTTTAAAATGTTGTTTACTTCTTTATCATCGTCTAAATGGTCAAATAAATCATCTTTACTGGTCAAATCAATAATGGAAAATTTATTTCCAGAATTTAGTTCATTTGTTGCGCAAGGTTCAATATTTATGTTCACATTTACATTTGATTCAGGCTGCTTTAAAATTTGTACTATATTATTAGACATTTTTGTAGTTTTATTTAAATTTCCCATTAACTCTTTGCCGGTTTTTCCAAAAGATTCTTTAAGACATTTAAATTTTTCGATTAGAGTATTCTCTCGTTTTAGCTTTTCTTTGGAACACGTGATGTCTACATTATTATTCATATTTCTTTTACGGTTGCCTGACATTCGTTCTGATTCATAATTAATATTAAATACTGTTTCAGTATTTGTTTCATGTACATTCGTAATAATTTCTGAACCCTTTACGTTCATAGGCGCAGCGTCTAGAAACAAATATTCACTTTGCACATCTATACCAACTGCAATGAATAAAATTATATTATTTTAAATAGATCTTTTATCAATATTTCACATATAGGCACAATACTTACCAAAGTTAGAGCTAATACAGTGGGCCGTAATTTTGTGTTCAAAGTTGTGTTTTCTTCTAACCTCGCAAGTAATGCAACCATCATAAACCCTTATTAAATCGGTTTCTCTGAAATTTGAAATTTAAAACATGAAAAATGAAAAGAAATTAATGAACCTTTAATACGTAATTTTTTTAGCACGAGGTACTTAAGTACGTATTAAGCTAGCTAACATGATATATCCCTATACAAAAATTAAAGGCTAGATATAATTTACAGTGTAGGTATATATTGAGAATATTTATGAACGGTTTCATAAATGGCCAAATATACTTACTTGAATGAATTAAGATATAAAAGGTAGTTTTCAGAATCGCCGACGATTATATAGCTTTTATGGTTGACCCCGGCAGTAAGATTATCCATGTTTTCTGACAAGTAAGACTGGTTAAGTAGTAACAATTGTATGCGTGCTCTATCTCTGTCTATAGGAGTTATAGTTAGTTGATACTTTGGTAACAAACTTATTTGTTTTCTTATGACATTACCAGCCGGTGGTCCTTTGTTCATTATCTGTATAGAAATATTTTATTTTGGAATAATACATAAAACGAATATTAACATAAAATATTACTAGTCAATAAATGGTAGTCAATTTAAAGGGCGTTCAGTTTAACAAGATGCTTTCAAACTGCATGATTGATGATATTTTAATACGCGCTTAATGGCAGAGTGGCACTACACCTTGTGATAGGTTTGATGCGAAATACGGATATAGGGTTTACTCTTATCAATAATGGAAATGGAATTAGTAAAAAATAATAAAATTTCTTTATTCTTATATAATATAAATGTATAATGGTATTTATGTAGCGCAGTTTTTAGAACATTAGACATCAACGCGCGACCAAATATTTACGGGCCATAAAATGTCACGATGATATTTTTTTTCTTAAACAACATTAAGCATTGAAGTCCAATTCTTTTCATTCCAAGATGAGACTTTTGTCCAGCAATGGGACGGTAATATTCAATATTGATTGTTATGTTATAATTGTTATGTTATAATACAATTCTTATATATTTATTTAACATTGTCCTTACAAGGGGCGATGTTAAAATTATTTGTTAAATTTCAATTTACTTTACTAACAGGAATAGAAAAGAAATGATCACCACTGAAATAAGAAAAAAAAAACTCGTATATTAAACTTGCATTTACTATTTATTTCGGATGTAGGTATATTGAAGTAAAATGTGTTTATAATCCTATTTAGATCCTGTTTATTTTTAACGGCGACAGTAACCACTATTAGATGGAATGCATGCACATTTACTATATGCGACTTAAATTTTACAATGCATATACCTATCCAGAAAAACATCTTACTCTTTCTAAATCTCTCGGATGGCTTTCCTCTAAAAGCATGAAGTTTACTTTCCCCGCTGAAGCCAATAGCATACTAAATGTAGGGCCAATTCCTCTTAGTTGCTTGCTAACGAACGGGGAGTTCTCCCATAGATGAACCGTTATACATTTTGTCAATATTATAGAGTTCAGTACGGCCGAAAAGGTTTTTGATTGTTGGCATATCGATGTAGGTCGGGTTGTGTAAGCTACTAAACCTAAAATAAATAATTATAACTTTGAGACACTTATTTAAATTATTCTAAATGTGGATGTGGTAAATAAATTCTTCTAAAGGTCTTTTTAAGTATGTACAAAAGGGAACCTACTTCTTGGAGAAAAATGTTAATAATATTTTAATAATTTTGCAAGTGTTAATTCGAGATAACAAGTTAAACAGTTTTTTAGTGAGTAAAACTATATCCTACTTAGAAATTCTAATAACATTCAATGATCTAAAAGATGTAGCAGTAGTTAGCATCACAGTTTCATTATTAAGAATATTACCGTCAAATATAAATAATAGTCAATATAGTCATCCGGAGGAAGAACTATCAATTTGTGCAAATGTCATAGTAACACTTGAGACCTAGTAATTGTGAAAGAATACAGGTTCCAAGATGCAAACAAAATCTTGACAAGCAAGTTGTTTTACGTATTAAGTTAATTTATTATATTAGTTATTAATTGTTAATTATTAATTCCGAACTCACATTTGCATACTCTATTGGCGATACGAATTATCTTCATAGCTTCTTGATTGAGCGATGGGTCTGGTATTGGCAGGCAACCAAGTACCGCTTGAATTATGCTGTAAAAATTGCTTATTATATCCTTTATTTGCGGTAATAACCTAGTCGACCTCACGCAAGAGTGCGGAGTTCACACCTCATATGCATACAATTTGACCCTTTAGTATAGGGACTAGAATAGAGATATGGTATCCCCTGCCTGTCTAAAAGAGGGCTCTCAACGTTGTGGCCGGCAAGAGTGGAGTCTCGGAACTAGGAAGAACAACGATATGTGGCCGTAACCAGCGTAATCAGTAAGAAGACAATTGTCGTTAGATCAAGATCCTGAAGTCCTCTATACAGCCTTTAGGCTACTTAGAGTCATAATCACACGAAGGTGTGGGAAACAACCTTATTTCCACACTTACTCAACCAGGTACTACCACCTCTGAAGACTCATGTCGCCTTTAGATCAAAATCTTTTTGGTTCGAAGGTGGTAGAACTTTGTGATTCGACTCCGGAAGTACTACCGCCACACCTATTTTTGCCTAATAACAGCTGTGTTATGCGCTGTTATGTTCTGGACTGAAGGGTATGGTAAGGGTGTATGTACTTTTCCGAAGCATTCTATCCTACTCCTCAGGGCTAGCAATGCATCTCTGGCTAACCTTGGGTGAGATTTTGATCTTACCTAGGGTTGATTACAGATGTCTATGAGAGGTAGTAGCAATTTACCATCAGGTGGGCTGCATGCTCGTTGGCTACTTCCATACTATAAAAATCCAGAAGTCCTCTACATAGCGCTGGGGACGGCTCCTAAGGGGGTTTAGTGGGTAAAAATCCTACATTACTGGGTGCTTCTCCTAGAGCATTAGGTATATTGTGATAGACATAACCCATTCCTGCTCCATTACAGAGCGTGATGAAGATCCTTTGTTCAAGAATCAGGGAAGCTCCCTACATGATGATCAATAATAGTAATAAAATACTTAGTTAAACGTTGTCCATTATTTATGCTTTATGACAGTTTAACATGCAACCTGAGATCGCACTAATAAAATATTACGATCATCGAGCGTGGTCCACATTTGCTTTGTTCGATGAACAGAACAATAAATATTCGCATTTATATATTTTGACGACACACGTGGTGTAGCGGTCTACACCACGACTACACCGATCTCACACGCAGTTGTTCCCGGGTCCGATCCCCGGCCAGACAGAAATCTGAATGACGGGTTTAAATTTCTGAGTTGAGGCTGGGTGTTTATGTATTCGTCTTTGCGTAAATTATTCACAATTTTAAAACAGAGTATCTTTAAAGATAAAATAGTTTAAAACTATTGTTAACGAATACAATTCATTTTTATAATAATGACGTAGCAAACGAGCATGCAGTTTATCTGATGGTAAGCGACCATTGCTACCCATATGACATACCGATAAGCCCTTACCACACATGCCCACCAGAATACAACAGCACTTAAGATTTCCGTTATTAGGTAGAAATAAGTAAGGCGGTGGTGCTACCGGAGTTGAACCATAGAGGATTCTACAACTACATATAAATATTTAAGTAAAATCTTGAAATTTTACCTATTAGGTTCCTTCCAACTTTTCATATTTAAAAAAATCTATGTTCATAAAATCGACGGTATAAAAATAGCGACCACTTGAACAATTATCGACGGCACTCGATCTTGCTTATATTACCAGAAGACTTATGTTATTCTTTTGAAATACAGAGCAACGAACGTAATATAAATTTTAAAACGTTGAACTTGGATTAAATCATTTTTAGGGTAGCCAAATGGAAAACATCGGAACAATTATAGATTCGTCATGTTTGTCTGTTTGTCTGTCCGTATGTGACAGCCACTTTATTCGGAAACTATTCAGACTACAGAGTTGAAACTTGGTTGGTAAGTGTATTCTGTAAACCTCTAAAATAAAAAAAATATTAAATTTAGGGGGGGGGGGGTTCCCCATACATGGAACTGAAACTAAAAAAAAAATCATCTTACCTACACGTGTGGAGTGTCATTAGAAAAGTCTTCAAAATTGACATTGAGGATTCTAAAAATATTTTTTCTCAAAGTCCATTGTTTGAGAGATAAGCCCTTTCAAAGTGATAAAATGTGAACAAAATACGGTTGACAGTTTTTGAGATATAGCACTTTTTCAAAAACCGAATAACATAATTTTGTGATTCATATTTGTATGAATCACTATGAAAAACAAACGTATGTTGGTAGTTGGAAAACTTTTCAACTTTATTTAATGATAACGATAACCCGAGCATTCCGAGTCCGACCCCCACTTGGCCGCATTTTTAACATACTATTTGTGGAATACTAAATTAAACTTTAAATTCAAGCAAAGCCACTGAGATAGTTAGTAGCATATAAATATTAAACTTGGCATTGTAGTCAGGGAAAATCTTCAGAAAAACAGGCGGAACAACTTAGCATCAGTCATTAAATGGTAATCAAGGGTCATTATCATCACCTATCTGTTGACACTTTTCTTCTTTAGCGCTTTTTATGTGGACGTATTATGAGGTCATTGTTTAAATGTATTGTTTCCCTTACAAATGTGTAACTTAGTAACTGGGATATGATTTTCCTATGTATAGTTTTTGTTGGATATTTTTAACGAAAGCCACATTATATTTAATGTGATCTGTCGTAGTTTGCGTGATAGATTTCAAATTGTTCTTAGAGAAGAGAGTTAAAGAATTAGTAAGTCTTAATAGATAAGTGAAAATAATATATTGATTAAGAAAAAAATGAGACCCGTCTTGATTATCTTTGGGAGAAAAACTTGTATTTGGTGATATTTTTTGTGGTTATCTAATTCTTTGCCTACTTTTCTATATGTGTGGTTTTCCAGGTGGTAGAACCAATGTAGTTCGACCGGGGAGGTATCACCGCCACACTTATTTCTAACACCGACAGTTATTGCGTTTCGGTGGAAGGATGTGGTTGGCTCACTTATATATGAGACGACCATTTTAGACTTCGGGAGTAGCAACGCATCTGTCATTGACTTTAAATAGAACAATTGCAATGTATGAAGTCGTGTGACATATGTCATTGGGTGGCAGTAACCATTTACCGACAGGTGGATCGCGCTCGTTTTAGTTAATTCTTAATAAAAATATATATATCTTAGTATGTACTCGGTAACAAAATTGTAGTAAAAGTAAATAGTACTTTTCATGGGAACAAAAAACATTTTTGTTGTAAACAATAGGCATTGAGGCAAATTTATACTCATCACTCATATAAGGTGTAATAGAACTTACCAGTTCAACTTCATCTGCCGAGAGTTGATCTTGCCTTTCATGGGAAACCGTATGGCATTGTTATTTCTATTGAGAGCGTTCAAACTTCGACGTTCATCGACTCGTAGGTGCATGTCGGATAGTTCGTGGCTCTCGCATATCAGCCATAGGAGTCGCTCTAGAGTTTCTGAACCTTCGATCTAAGTAGGTGGTAAGTACATATAGAAATAGTATCCGCAGAGATCCAATCCAATGCTAGATTGTTTTTTTAATCATCTGTCGAAGCGATTGGTAGAGACATCTAATGAGCAGTGCCCATAGTACGAGTTTAGTACTTTCCTCAAAAATCATTGTTCACGTATTCTCCCATTGCAAAGTACATTAAAAAATAAAGTCGAAATCGAAAAAATAAACGCATTTAATAGCAGCGTTAAATGCTTTTAAATACTGATGTGCTTTGCTTTAAAAGGTGTGATATAGGAGTGACGTTTATACTTACCATTACTACCTATTTCTCAGGGTTAAAAATATCATTAATCGACATTAAGTACAATTCAAATCATATGTTGGTTTAATGATGAATTGATGATTATTACTGATGTCGATGGGCGACAGGGGTCACTTAAAATCAGGATGATTGCATGGTACTTTACTACTTCTATACAAATAAATAAATAAAAAAAACTAGAAAAGACATGGAGCATACTCCTCCATGCTAGTTTAATATGGATTAGTGGAGGATGGTACCGATTAAGGCGAACTATTTTGCCTATTTTCAAACTGCCCATAAGGCCTTCGACAAGGTTTAACGACTGCTATCCAAAGATTAAGTGAGATCAACAGCTTATAATATATTGCACATAAAGTTGTGCCACTGGCGGTCACCTATCTTACAGCCGACCGCACCAGAAGTTGCTTAATTTCGAAGATCGATTACGAGCTATACAAGTCGTAGAGCTATGTAAGTATATAATAAATACACAGTACAAATAATTAAATACCTTACATGTGTACTGATATAATATATAGATATAATAATAATTGCGTTGTGAAAATACTTATGTGATTTATTAGAAAATAAGAATAACCATCATAAATATGTATGTAATATATTTTTTATGTGAATCCGGGATGCATCTAACAACATAATAAGATATGTATTATTGACGCATTCCGATACAATAAGAACGGGCTGTGTTCCCACAAACAACAATCTGAGTAACAATGTAATAAATATTCAATAATCGATGATTAGCTATCTTATAATTAATCTTCTAATACGTAAATTTATAAATAAAGATAAAGCTCACCGGATGTTAGTGCAAAAAAATAAACAATTAGTTTAATGATGTTTTTCCTTTCTTACGTAATTATTTATTTATAGAAAAATATACTACACTATATATTTAGTGATAGCTTAGTGGTATGAAAATCCCTCCTCTGGTACGATAATGGTCCGGCGTTCGATTCTGAGGTACATTGATTTGTCAATATAATTATTTTTGTCAATATCCTTGTATTCAATACTACTTACCTTCATAATAAGTTTCATGGTTTCTAAATCTATATAGTAGACGGACATCAGTTTCCCCGCTTCAGTGGATTCGATGCAACACGCTTCATCCATCGTTATTAGCCCCGAGCTGGCAAGGCTGTTCATAGCTTTTACGCAAAGCTCTGAAATAAAATATTACTATCACATATACTAAATTAGCTTCAAAATAAGATTTTTGAAGAAGTTATTTTTAGGTTCAGTGCTGTAACTATTGTTTAAATGACAACGAGATGTGCATTTACATTAAAAATAAATAATAGTTTTACAAATTTAAAAACACACTTTTAAAACAAGCTGAACTAAAAATCGAAAATAAAATTTCTATAACTTAAAAAAATAGAGCGATAAGATTTTTTTTTTATATTTTAGTTTGTTTCAAAAGCATGTTTTTTAAGTTTTTTAAACTATTGTTTATTTTATACTTTTTATTTGAGCTAGTTACAAAAGCGTGTTTTTTTAATTTATTTAAACAATTATTTATTTTTTGTTTTTCAGTCTTTTCGATGATAATTTTATAGTAGGGAAAATTGATTTTTAATGCATCATATCTGAAAACAGCTTCTCTGGTCACAAATCCAAAAATACTAAGTCACATTCACTTTGCATCAAAATTGGCGGACTTGCAAACAAAGTTGCAACCCCTTTTTCACCACCTTAGGGTATGATTTTTCCAAAAATGGTAAAATATTCGTTCTATTATATTAAACCGCAAATCCAAATACTAAGTTATATTGAGCTTGCATCAAAATTCGGGGAGTTTCATACAAACTTTCATCCCCCATTTAACCGCTATACGGGTGGAGACATACAGATATATAAATTTATATATATAGATACGACCGAAGTTAATAAATGTTAAAAACGAAATTCATTGGACGTACTTCAAGTAAGACTAGTGCTACCTGAGGTCTGTGGTACGTTAGATATTTACTACTTTTTCACGTTTCACGGGTATTTAAGTAATATTTTTTCTGCCTAACCATAGAACTTAAATAATACTATCCTCGAAAAAAACTGTGCATCTGGACAGGGACGGT
>MOOZ01000343.1:686313-706531 GCA_002930495.1 Cecropterus lyciades
TGTACATCCCATAAACAAATTAAAGATTCACGGTCACACGTTTATTTACTATATATAATTGGTTAATAACCAAGAAGGTAAGATTAATACACGTTATGAAATAATTATAGACACAATACCATACGCAGAACTTACTAGTATTACGAAAAACAAATTTTGTAAACCTATAACAACAAATAGAATGCCTAGTTCTAACCGCAATATGAAACTTATATTTAGTTTAGCGAAACTCTACTTAATATAACTCTTTGAATTAGCTCCTGTGTGACATTCGACTAGATTATCTATGTATATATTACTTTATACTACTGTGTGAAAATATGATGAGCACCGACTGTTTATATTTATTAGTCAGGGTTATAGGTGTATGATCACATGAGAGAAGCATGTGTGGAAGCGTCCATCTCGATAGGGCGACATTGCGGCATCTTCGCAGCGTTCGGGGAGCCGTGGGGTGCATATAAGATACGAACGAGGCCAGGGCGCGACACCAGTTGCCTTTCAGCACGCCTAAGGACACCATTGTCGTCCAAACAATTGTTCTGAGTGTGTGTGCATTGTGTTCTGTATTTTACGGTGAGTTTTTTGCGATGAAAGAATATTTTATCCACAAGAAACTTGAGTAATATGTCAACGGGTTAAGGATAAGGAAATCCACGTACTCGTCGTGAAATTATCACAATGTTTTTATGAAATTGCTTGAATTAATCTTTTTTACTCGATTAAAAAATACGAGACGAAACGAGAAGTAACTCTTTGTTCTTATGGATTATTAAATATATAACAAAAAAGGTTCATGAACAGATGTTCAGTTATCTATAGGAAGTCGTTTACAACCTTAAGTAGAAGACAAAAAATCGTGGGATTCTTTTATTTGCGAAGATTAAAGTATAAAATACCTAAGCACGTAATTCTAACTTTTTGTCAACTTATTCAAACAATGGCCATTGAGACTAACGAAGGATAATAAATTTCGTTTTGTGCACATTAAGTGTAACTCCTTATCATATCTTTTATCAACGTGGGCTGTTTGTTAATCACGCCAAAAATGATTAAATTTAATAATTTGCTTATTAAATGTAACTGAAATCTATACCATATAAAATGTTCATATACAACGTCGCCGAAAGTTCCGTAATATATTGCCATTGCGCGATATATTGCAATTGTGCAATATCTATAAAATCAGAAAAAAGTATAAAAATTCAAAATTAAAAAAGTGTTATTCTTGGAATTATTTTTTTAAGTCTGCCTAATATTCCACAGTATTTTTTAATTTTTAGTCTATATATTCCAATTGTTTAAAAAAATCAACGATCTTTATGGTGTCGTCGCATAGATAGGTAATAAATAGGATTGCTCTCTCTAGATGGAATGTACGTCACAAAATTTAATAAATATGATTTATATAATTTGTTTTTTTGGTCTGATATAGTGGGACTAAGAATGGGTCTCTTACCACTCAATGGGCTAAATAAATCTTATCTCTTTTTCTACAGGATTTCTTCAGAATATCTTTATTAAAAAAGATATCTTATAGAAATTACTTGGTCTTCAATAGTAAGACTTAAATTAGTGACTTATATTTTTATTACATAAGGGGAACTGAAGAGTAGGACTTAGACCTTATGTCTTTCTACAGGATTGCTACAACTCTTAACAAATTACATATTAACGTGTCAGTTGTCATTGCTATTTTTGTAGCTTGCACAAATCGTTAAATCGATTGTCGTTCCCATTACCTTGCAAAAGTCGTGTGAATCTAGATCACTACTTCTATATGAATCATGGCATGGCGTTATCAGTGAAATTTCTTTCTCAATATCGAAATTGAGTTGCAATATCAGTTATAATGTTTATTAGTTTTTGCCAGGATTTAGGTTTTAAATACATAAAAATAGTAAAGTAAAAAAGGTTCGTCAACATATGTCGTTGACGAACCTTTTTTTAAATTTGGAAACAATCTTTTAGTTACAAAGAAATATGAAGGTGTCAAGGTTTTAAGCTTCGTCAGTTAGAACCTATACAATTATTTCAAAATTACCTGAGAAGGCGAATACAATCTTAAAGTGGACTTTTTTAACTCTTTTCGAACTTCTATGCAATTAGTGATCAGACCCACAATGCTTCAAACTATCATTTATAAATTTTCATACGGATAATCATGCAAAAATAAATAGTTTTTGTGGCAAAATAGGTAATTGGCTCTACGCTTCGTCGACTCAAATTGTTAGGAGATGTTAAGGTAGTTTAGAATAGATAGGCCTCTAAGTAATAATCATAGCAGTAACAACAGGCACTTAATCCATACATAATAAAAATGCAAGTTCCGCGTGTCTCTACATCACATATTTTTTCAAAAAAGATATTTTAAAGGACCTTAATACGTTTATTCATAAATTTATAGACATTTCTATATATTTTTTAAAATTTTGTAAATCTGTTGTCTGCTGCTGATATTGAACTGGTGTTAAACTAAAAGTCCCGAATTTATTTTAACAGATTGAACATATATTTATAGTCATCATCTTAAGGTATGAATTTATCTTAAGGTTAAGATCTTTAAATAGAGTATTTATGTTTGATAGAGTTTGGATTTTAATTATATAAACTGTATGAATAGACTGTATAAATCTTTTTTTATCAAATGATATCAACATTAATCAAGAGACAAAGATCAAAGTTATCTTCGACATTTTTTAAATACGGGTGAAACCGCGGGACATACCTAGTACCTATCACCATGACCGTTCACAATAATTGTTAGTAGGTATTAAATGTCAAACGGCACTTAAACGGTTAATTGAAGATGCTACTCGTACACCGATTGTATACCTGATGGATTGTATAATGTTTCCTTATAAGATTGAAGCAGTAAACGACTTGCAGTCCATCTGATGATATGAGCATGCAATCCACCTGATGACGGACTGAATGCTCATTTTACAACTTGGTCACTGCTACCCTTGAAAGTCTGTAAGCAAGTTCAAGTAAAACAAGGAGTCTATCTGAAGTTAATCTCAAATGCGTCGCTACTTCTGAGGACTGAGACGTACGCCACATATGTAAGTGAGCTGGCGACGACACCCTCCTATCGAAACGCAAAAACTACTTTATGTTAGAAATAGGAGTGCGGTAGTACTTCCTCTACCACCTGGCGATTTTTTTTTATCCGATTGAAATAGCAAACGAGCATGCAGTCCACCTGATGGTAAGTGGATACTGCCGCCCATGCACATCTGTGAGTAACTTTATATAGAATAGGGGTACAATGTGAAGTCGGCCACAGATGCGTTTCTACTCCCGAAGACTAAGATTGTTGCCTTATATATAAATAAGCCAAATCGTTAAATATTACTTAATATAAGGAAGATTGATTAATTCATTACAAATCATCCATGTACCTATCGATAACTATTTCAGCGTTACGATTACAGTCTTATCATTTTTTTATATTTAGAAAATTTTAGATCATGTTTTATTCATTACAATTTAGTATTATTCAAACAGCTACTGGTATATTTTATTACACTTTTTCATAATGATGTGATTAAAAATCGTAAAAAAATCTTAAAACTAAGATTATTCAGTTACGGTCATACCTACATACGGTAACTTTGTTCAGTAGAAACGAATAACGCAATTATTCAAATGTAGAATGTGGCATATTGATTGTAACGGAGTAGATTTTTGCAATCAAGTTATTATTATTGATTATCATATTACAGAATGTTAGGAAAAACATGATATAGTGCGGGTTCACACGTCGGAACCACGATTGCGGTGCGACGCGGCCGCAAGACAAAGCAATTTCCCGCAGGATTCGATCACGCAAGGCCGCACTAATCTCAATTATTGGCATACCCGATGTTTTATGCAGATTGCAGCCTCCGATATTGCTTTATTGTTTATTATAATTACATCGCCTCTACTCGCCGATTGCCGGTTTTTAAGGCCTGATATTGATAGGGTCGCGCGTGTGACATGCAATTTGATTGTTCACTCTCCATTACGCTGCGGCAACGTTGCTTTTTTATACTTATTATATAGAAGAAGCAGACGAGTATGCAGTCCATCTGATGTTCAGCGTGTAGCATATAGACTGGCCGATAATATTCGTCTATGATAATATATTATATAGTTTATTATTAGACAGGTGTCTAAATGTGGGATCGAAACGAGCAAATGTTACCTTTGAATAGTACTAGTGGCCCTCGGGATAGGCAGTATTTGTTTTTTCATAAGTACAAATAACTTAATATTTTACATATTTTATTGTTTAACAGCACGAGTTATTGATAAAAATGAAAACAATATTAAATTATATTCTAAGTAAGAAAATTATATTTGTATTGATACAACGTCACTGCCAACACGCCTTACATCTATTAATATTATAGACTTATAATAGAATGTTTAAACACAACACCTGAAAACTATTTCTAAATTCTAACAGAACGTCCCCTTTTTTAAAAAAACAAATACTTACTGCGTAAATTTATTTACATTTTCCAATTGGAATTTGTTGTTTGTACTAACTATAGTTGCGCAATGTCTTAAAGGGAGCTACGAGTATCACTGTCACAGTTTATAAACTAAATCTTCATATTATTATAATATTTAAATATTGAAACTTAATATTTTATACGAATATAAAATACTGTCCGAACAGGTATACCTCCATATTTTATCTATAGAATAGAAAACATTTACAACGCGAATCCTTTATTTCTTCCTTAATTACCTAACCTATCGTAATTATATCCTTTATCGTCAAAGATATATTCATGATCTCGCGAGATGCGCATTCTTCGCTAAATAAATAACAATTACACTTGGAGTTACAACAATTACAAAAGCATGCTACGCCGTGTTGAATGCTCATAAACGAAGACACGTTACCCACCATTGAAATACCCATTAATTAACCGTGACATTCTTTCAATCACAATGTCACTTACCAATTACGAAATAATTACTTTTGTTCTATTTTAAGTATTATGTCTAATATTGACACATAATTTATGTGTAAAAACATCAAACTTATATTCCTTTTGTCTCTTACGATGCGTCTAACCTAAACCAACCTAACTATACTATATTTATATGGAATATCTCTCAAGATATTGGTTAGTATCTCAATAAAGGTAAGTAGATAAAAATACCTGACAAATGAAAATATCGGTTTGGAGAGCTTTAAATATTTTATCAATTATTAAAAAAAAATACAAACAAAATACGGATCAAATTAACAATCATGTTTCAAACCTTTAGCAATTTTATGTAATGATATCGCATTTATTTAAAATTAATAATACTTACACGTGGTACCATTGTTTAATTAACCGACCAATTATATCGACACTTTAATTACATGATGAGATTAATTGAATAAGGTTAATACCTACGAATAGATCATAAAAGTACACTCATGCAACTAGGCACACCTTTGTATGTCTCTACATGGATGTAAGACTTGTCTAGACTCATCGTTGCTTAGGTAAAGCTGGCTTCATTAGGGTCATGGTTAAATCCTTCAAATGTTAATGAAGAAGCTTAATACCATTTCAATTTTTAAAAAATATTATAGGTCATTGAACATTAGTTACTAAGCACAACCCCACCAAAATAAAAAGATAAGAGAGTGAAGGAGACCTTGGTGTTGTCTTATATTAAAGTAAAAAAATTATAAAAAGTTATATTATAACTTTTTATATTTTTTTTACTTTATAAAAATTTAATCATACCTATGTACTTCAATTTTTTTTTCACTTTTAAAGTAATCCGTACGTTTTTATCTAACTTGTTATGTAAAATAAGTGTGCCTTTTATGGGCATTCAAGGGACACATCTGTTGTACTTACTTATCTACAAACATTATCCAGGTCCTAAAGTGTTAAAAGTTAGAAGTATCTATTCAATTACGTAAACGATTAACAAATTAAACGACGATATGACATAATACCTGGGAACTAACTCTTCCTTACCCTATTACTTATCTATTTCATATTGAATTCAAAAAGTGTTACCATAGAAGGTGGTAGAATTCGTTGTGGTTCGACTCCGGAAGCACCACCGCCACACCTATTTCTGCCTAATAACAGCAGTGTTATGCGCAGTTGTGTTCTGGTCTGAAGGATGTAAGGGAGATATACTTTTCCGAGGCGTTCCATCTTAGTCCTCAGGGGTAGCAACGCATCTGTAGCTAACCTTAGGTGACACTTTGATCTTACCTAGGGTTGATTACAGATGTCCATGGGCGGCACTAGCCACTTACCATCTGTGCTGTATGCTCGTTTGCTACTTCCATACTATAAAAAAAATATATATATAACAATCTGTCATTAAGTTAAAGTGTTAAAAGCTGTGCTAAAATTGGGCAACTGTGAAATACTTAGACCAAACGTGTAAACCTGAACTAAGGCTTAATTTATTTAGTAACATATGCATTCAAAGATCGCAAGCAAGCTCGACTACACACAGAGGTCACCACTTATCATTAACCATCGGGTCGAATATTCAAAACAAAGGATTCAAGTTGCACGTTTCGTAAGTGTGTACGCTCTCTGAACTTATTTTATTGTACTCTAGGTCCTATGTCGCGAACAGTAAGAATACAATACATGCATTTCTATACGTGAGTTAACGTTTATCAGCGTTAACAATTTTCATTGTTTCAATATTGCCGCGGAAAAGTATGACACAAACCAGTGTAAAAGTAAAATAAAGGGATTTGTATAGTTCCTTTGGTAGGCTTTAAATTAAAATCTATAATACAATTAAAGCAAAATCAAGTTAAGTGGTTGCCGTCTCTTTGATATACGTAATGAAAAAATATTTTTGTAAATAGATTCAATTACGTTACGCGGCCTATAAGTTGAACATGGAAGTAATATTTTATTATTTAATTGGAAGTAACAAAATATTAACTAACTATTTTAACAATAAAATGTATAAAAAATATAACTTAAATGTAAAAAGAAACAAATTTCCAAATTAAATATAAAAAGCTGCGTCCAAATTGCTGTCCCTAGGATGCGTTCCCAGAATGCTGGCAACATATTTTATACGTAAAATTTAACATGCAATATTTTATTTTTCTTTCTCATACATAATAAGGAGGTAATCAGACGATGTCCCTATAGTATATTAATATTGGTTTATTAAGTAGTTTTGAAATTAGCAAGTGAATAATAATTAAAGTGAAATCAACAATATATATACATACGAGTACACGTATTATACTCGTTAAACATTAGTATTATTTGTTTTTTAAATTTATTTTATTTGAATTTAATTCTTTAATAAAAATAATATTTTTGTAACAATTTTTAATCTTAATTTTAAAGATGGCGTCAATAACGTGGATCGCGTGTGCACTTATGTTGGTGTGCGTTAGCGTACGGCAAACGATAGCTGCGCCCGCGCCTCAAGAAGATCTACCACCAATGCCAGTAAGTACATTATTATCTGATTAAGATAATAGAACCCTTCGACGAGCATCGTCGTTAGAATCATGATCGCCCCTGACAGTATGTAATTTTGAGCCCTTGGCAGATTTTGAATTTATCTATGCGCCTAAAGAGATTATTTCTAGGAAGAAAAAGATCCTATCGAATCACCAAATTTGAAAATCTTAACGACCTCTTTCTACTTCTTTCAAAGACTATTATATAATTAATACAACGTAATCTTTGTATGGATGCCTGTTTGACGAATGAAATTTATAAACATATATTATATAGTTTGTTTACATATATAGAAAAACAAAAGAGGCCCGCTAAATGTTGTGCATTTAGCATCCGTCCATTAGCTTCCAACTTCTAGCTACGAAGCTGCTTTTGACTGCAGAGATATCACTCTCAAAACCTTATACTGTATTATAATAGCTGTAGTATAAGCTGTTTTAACGAGAGTTACCGACATAGCTCTCAGAATTACTAAACTGAAGTGGCAATGGGCAGGCCACATCGTTCGTAGGATAGATAACCGTTGGGAGAGAAGAGGCCTCGAATGGAGACCACATCTGGGCAAAAAGGGTGTAAGTCGGCCCCAGACCAGGTGGAAATTTATAATTTTACTACGTCAGAAAACCAGTACTTACTGGCTTAATTTATCAATAACATGGTAAACAAATGCTGAGTGATATTACCATATTCATGTGAAGCCTATAAATTAAAAGCATTTTAAATTCTTGTTTCTTTTGATATATTTAAAATAAACAAATAAATGTAAAATGTGTTAAATAGAACTGAAAGAACGACTTTTTGAGACAAACATTATCTTCTGAATTAAACATTAAAATCTAAATAATTACAGTTAATTCACGAGTAATATAGTCATGTTCATTCATTGTAACTTATTACCCTAATTAATTATCTCATAACTTGAACAGTGTAGAATTTTATTATGCGTCTTTGCCCAATGAAACTATAAATTGGAACTGTAAACAAGTCACATGTTAAAAAAACAAGGAACTAAATAAATAAAATTAGTCACTCTTGTGCATCCGTACCACAAATTTTTCAACTTGTTTTTATTGTTAGTATCTGCTGAAATCTAATCTATTCTTATTATTACTATCTGGTTCAGTCTATAGAAGCACATGCATGGACCAAACGTAAAGTATTTACTTATTACAATTCAATAGATAAACAGAAAAATATTGGTTGTATGGGAGATATAATTTTTTTTTTCCTGATTTTCTTCGACTGCATCTGGTATTTTTAGTTACATCAACAATGATATTTTTACAGAGTATAAATCACATAATCTGTTAAAATTTTAAGTGGTAGAGCTCTATGACAGATGAAAATTCAGCGTAGGCTTAGGGTTCCGTTTTCACCTTTTGAGTACAAAATCCTAAAAAAGAATAATGGAGAATAACCTTAACAAGAAATTGATGCAATTTTGATGTATCCAGAATCACTTGAGCTTTCAACACAAATGTACTGACATCCCATATGTAAAAATTTATGGAAATTTTGGATTGTAGAGCGAGCCAAAGAATTGGAAGTGCATACTTATTTACATACACTCGAAGAGTATTAACGTAATTCTGTTGCAGTTGAGTAAAAAAATACATAGTTTAAAAAACCGGAAGACCCAAACTAAGCCTTAAGTAAGATGTATTGTAGGCTTGATAATAATTATTATAATTTCAAACTACTTACTACTACTACTACTTACATGACATATTCATGTATATGTTAAACGTCTCAATTACTTTCAGGTTCTGTTTCCTAAATACAATAATGTTAACTTATTTTTGTTTAAAGGTTGGCTTGTAATTTAAATATTGAGACCCTTACCTGTATTACTGTTTAAATAGTTTCTATATACATATATATGTAATAATGAAAACCGAGATGAAAGATTTTATTTTAAGAATTAAATAAATAAAATACAAATTGAATTGAAAATGTAAATGGACTTTAAACTTAAGGTGTTTTGGACTCTGATTTCCATATACCTTGTAATTATTAAGAAGTGACAACTGAATTGTGATTGTTATATTAAATTGACGTAGCAAATGGGCATGCTGATACTTGATGGTAAACTATCACTATAGTATATAGACGTCTATAGACATCTGTAAGGAGCCCCAAATAAAAGTTCTACCTAAGATAGGCCATACATGCATTACTACTGCTAAGTTGGAACGCCTTGGATAAATACATCTCCCTTACCACACCCTACAAATGTATATAGTGAAACAAATGACAAGGCTTCAAACAGACAATAATATGAAAATTACAGTTTCCTCAGATTAATTGCAGGACTATTAGTCTTGTACTTAATTACTAGGCGTTATTCATTCATAGTGCACTAATCCGGCGTGTTTGCTCGTGGAGCCGCTATCCAAACCATCAGCAACCAGCCATTATGCTAACCATGTGAATATTCGCAGCTCGAACACACTAATTGGCAGCAATTGCGTTCAAACGGCTTTGTGAGCGTTCCAACGTTTTATCACAACCCGATCAAGATTATAAAAACCTAATTGAATCACATTGCGTACGCGGGACGCACATTTTATAAATTATTGTAATTATATGTGCTTATTATATAATAAGCGAATTCCATTAAGTATTTTTTACTAGCAAAGATGTCTTATTAAAGAACTATGGATAGCTCAAGTTATATTAGAATAAGAATTTTTGTGGCTTGCGGTTGACCGCGCTCTCCTAAAGCCTTGACGAGATATGCCCTACGACCCGCGTGACGAAGCGGTCACCATCCGGTCTGACACGCAGTGCCCCGGGTTCGATCCCCGGCCAGACATCTGAATGATGAGTTTAGATTTCTGTTCTGGGTTTGTGTATTCGTCTTTGTGTGTCCATGGCACCTACGACACAGGAGAAAATCCTACTCCCACAGTAGGATTTTCTCCTGTGTCGTAGGTGCTATGAGCGTAGAAAGCGTTTAAAAAGCGTTCATGCCCTGTTCAGGTACTTCTATAAAAATATCCTGGTCTTATTTTATCCTAACAAACTGACTTTTTAAATTGTGGGTATACATAGACCTTATTTATTCTGTAAGAATTTAACGCATGACATGGCATCCGGCATATTTTTTTTTATTTGACCACCGTCATTTTAATATTTGACGGGAAGCAGATCTTGCGTTTCGCTGAAAGGGTGTGATTGTCGGCTCATATATAGTTCTCGGCATTAGTGACGGATCTGTAATCAACTTCACATATAAACCCTGTTCTGTATGAAGTTGATAACGATTTCATGGGCGGCAGTGACCACCAATCATCAGGTGGACTGCATGGTCTTAGCGTCTTTAGAGGCCGACTTGCATTATAGACTGGTCTAATGTTGCAAATGATTTAACATGATAGCAACTACTGTCATCAGTAAACCGATGTCGGTTGGATCATGACATGTCAACGAATACTAAGTTGTTTATAAAAATCGGCCAGTGCGAGTCGGACTCGCGCACGAAAGGTTCCGTACCATTATCTATAAATCATTTGATTATATAGTTTTTGTTGTGTTTATAAAAAACAAATACATTCTAATACAAATTTTATTCCATTATGCTGTAACGATTACTTTTTTTACAGAAAACGTAATATAAATCACGTTTGTTGTATGGAATGTTGTTTTTAGTTATAGCGTAGCTGTTTTAGTTATAGCGGCAACAGAAATATATAATTTGTGTAAATCTCAACTGTCTACCTGACACAACTAAAGAGATACAGCCTGGTGACAGACAGACGGACAGGCGGAGAGGCGGACAGACGGACAGACGTACAGACGTACAGACGGACAGACGGACAGACGGACAGACGGACCGACGGACCAACGGACGGACAGACGGGCGGACGGACAGCGAAATCTTAGTAATAGGATTCCGTTTTTATCCTTTGCATACTTAACCCTAAAAAATAAACAAATACCGGCCTGTGTAAAAAGGAGCTAAAAAGATGGGCAGTAGAACATACTCAGGTTAGGAAGTTTTAAAAAAATACAATAGAATTCTTCGAAGTAGTTTTTAATAAATAAAATTTGGTTAGTGATATTTCTAAGATGAATGTAAGTAAGACGGCTCCTCGTTCTTCGAAATCCAAGCTTAATTTATAGGTGGTCACAAAAACAGCATACGAACTTTTTGCATACCTACTCACATACAAAACTGTAAGGATTCCCTCCCTTTATCAAATCAAATTAAAAATCTTTTATTGAAATCCTGTACCAAATTATTTTTGAACGTCAAATATGGGGCAATACAAAATAAACTGTACTGTAAAAACCTTTCTCTAACTTCTGTTTCAGATATAAAGACAGAATAATGACTGTATTAAATATAAATACAATAGACCGAGTAAAGAATTTCGTTAAATTCTCATGTAATATGCGTAAATGGTTACTTCAAATAATTTTTAGTGAGAAAATTTATTTTTGTAACGTCGAGATATTGTCAGTCGCGGCCTTAGCCACGCATGAATGGTGAAACATTAATTAACGTAAGACAAGCTTAACGTGCAATTATAACTAATAGTTTAATTTGACACGACCTTAAACCTTTACTTGAAGTAAAGAATAAATTCAACTTGCAAGATTTTACTTAAACATACATACTTACAAACATTGTAGTTAAATAAAAGCTTTTAATTTATGAAAATTTAATATTTACCTGTTATATATCATAAGTTATACGAAAGTTTTACTGTTTATGTTTATGAATAAGTATTGAGAATTGAGGTCAGTCTATGTAGAGTTTCTTGTTTAAAGGAACTCTATTAGTATTGGTTATTTATATATTATTACGTTATAAATTAAAGATTCCCATTAACTAAAGACAGTAATGCAAAATTGAATATTTTATTTCATAAAATATGCTATTTTGTGTAATAAGATCGAATTAAAAGGTTTATTGCTTGAAATGATTTGATGATAGTTTATGGATAAACGGAAGGCCTTGTGATTGAACACACATCCTTTTAAAACATTTAAGCCCCCGAAAGACGCAAGGACAAAATTATCTGTCAGTAATGTCATGGTCACAGTCCTGAGGTTATTTGCAAAATCATATTCAATACTTTTACGATAAATATTTCTATCGTTTACATTAAAATAATTATAATAACTCAATCTGAATTATTACCCTATACTATAATAACCTGTTTTCTAAGTGGCATGAGAGATTACTCAGAACCAATCACTTAGATTAAGAGCAGAAATCTTTTTTGCACGCAGTCAAACTGAAAGTAATTAGCAACTGCCGTTGAACATCTGTATACAACCCCAGTCAAAATAAGTCTTACCTTAGATTGACCATTGATGCAGTCCTACCTCTGAAGACTAATTTTGAATACCTCGGATAGGTATGTATCACAATCTTCAAACCAGAATAAAAAGTGTCTAACACTAATATCGATAGGATATGTCTGATTTCTGCCAAGCCTAATATCAAGTTTGGACTCCTTATTGTGGCGGATGTGATGATAAACCGATATACTGACTCTTCAGAGATGTAAACCAATAAAACTTGTGAGTCTAATACTTGACAATCCTTTATTTTCCAGTACGAATATAAATACGATGTGGAAGACCCAGAAAAGACGCTCTACTTCGGCGCTAACGAATCCGGCGACGCACAAGGCAAAGTAGTCGGCGGTTACAAAGTGCTCCTACCTGATGGACGCCTCATGACAGTCGAGTATACGGTCGAAGGAGAGAGCGGTTTCGTACCCAAGATCACCTTTGAAAACAACGCTAATCCCTTCTCAGGAAAGTAGAGTAGTATAATCCGATGTACCTCATACTTGTGGCCTGATTGCGTGATAATTTGTATAAGATGATACGATTCTCATTGTTAAGTGACAAAAAACGATTCTCATTATGTGAAAAGAAAAACTATTTGAAAAGCAGTGAATTTGAGAAAAAGTCTTTTGTTGTAATAGAAAGTATAACGTAACAAAATTTAGAGTGTTTCTTTGTAAATATTGTTCTGTTTTCAATACAAATTCACTTTTGTTCATGGTTTCATATAGTTATTTTTATTACTAAAGTAATTTTGAAATTGGATGTATTGGTATAATTTAAAAATCCCGTAATTTTATATAGTATATAGAAAAGTTATATAGTTTCGCGACCATACGTTGTGTTCAAATTTCGTAGTAATTTTTAGGACAAATTACAATTTGAAGTTACCAGATCTGTGATTGATTTAATCTAACAGACCATCTTTGCCATTATTATAGTAAGGATCTAGTACCTTCTTAGTTTGAGTACATAATCACTGTATTGTGATATTATTCATTTAGCTTAGTGGTCCTATTGTGTATACATTTTATAAGCAATAAAATTTTATATTAACATTAGGTGTGTCTTTCGTTTCCCTTTTTCCTGTCTTTATTGATATAGAAAGTAAATCTCCAGTAATGGTCGTTCCTATGTGGACTAAAGTTAAAGCGGTTTCAAAAAATGCTTCGGAAGGAGAATCAAAAGAATGGAGCTGAAATCTATAGGGAAGTAATAAAATAAAGAAAAGACTCCTATAAACAATCCTAAAACATATTTTAGAAGTTGTAGAGACTTGTACGAGTAGGTTCTTCGATAAATAGGTAAAGAATAATATGCAGGTATAATAAAATTTAAAATAAATTAATCTAAAATGTTACATTTTTATGAATATCGTAAATCATACATGTAATTATGTTATGGCCATTATTAAAAAGCATTGAATGTTTAATATGAATAACGTAAATATAACCTGTTTTATATTTGCTCTACTATTTTACGTTCTTTTAAAGTAATTTTTTGATATCATTTATTGAAAGACGTTGTAGAAAGTGTAAAAACTATTTTAAAATACATTAGTGTCCGACCGAAAGTTCGGTTTCGGTCGAGTTTCGGCAAAAGAACAGGTTTCGGTGTCGGTTGCAAATCTACCGAAACTAGGACCGAAACCGAAGCTACATTCGGGAGTTCTCACGTTGTAATCGATCATGTTCGGTGCGTAGAATTTCATCCAAACGACCAAATTCAAACGGTGAAGAAAAACATCGTGAGGAAACCTACACACCTGGGAGTTTAAAAAAAAAAGTTCTAAAAGGTGTGTGAAGTCTACCAATTCGCACTTGGCCAGCGCGGTGGACTATGGCCTGAAACTCTTTCAGTCTGAGAGAAGACCCGTGCCCAGCAGTGGCAATTGTCCCACGTCCAATGGGTTGACGGTAGGAAAGTGAGGGGTTGTAATGTTGATTATCAAAAGTGAAAATGTTAAAAAAATAAGGACTGAGTGATTATAATAACGTTTTCTTTGTTTTTACTTCAAAATATGATCCTTGTAAGTAAGTTTTGGGTTTGGCCGAAACTGAGATCATTGCCGAAATTTAGTTTCGGTTTCGGTCGTAAAAACCAGCTTTGGTCGAAAACATCAATAAAATAAACGTACCTTATCAGCCATACGTGTCATAATAACAGCAGTGGCTTCGGTGTCGAATTGTGGCCGACCAGCACGACCGACCATTTGCAGAATTGTACTGATGCTGTATTCCTTAAAGTGAAGAAATATCAACATTTGAATGGTAGTCGTCCATGGTTTGACTCTGAAAATACCACCGCCAAATCTCTGTCTAATAACAGCAGTGTGAAACAGTGCGGTAAAGGAGATATACTTGTACGAGAGTGCTCTAACGAGGCCTCAGGGGCTGATTACAGTGTCCACGTGCGACAGTAGCCACTTATCCTTAGGTCGACTCCATATTATCTAATAGAAGCGGTATTTTTCTCGGAAGACCTGTTTTTTTCATACCCATATCGTTAGGTGGCATTAAAAGTAATGGATATGAATTTGATTATGGATATAGAATGTTTGAAGAAATCTCGTATTCGACTCTAATTCCACTGCCACAATTATTTATAACAGCAGTTTTAATGTTACTGTTTTCTGGTTTAAAAGCTTGATTCCATTCTTCCATCAGCCTTTTGAGATCCATGGTTGGACGAAGGTCTCCTCTAACGAGGATTTTTGACTAGTCACCGCGCATAGTCGCTGATTTTTCTGACCGCAGTTTATGTAGATACTGCATAAAAAGAAGCCGATCTACTAGTTTTCGTTTCATAAGGATTGGTGCTATTCCACACCGACACCACGCAGTACGTTGATTTTGTCTTTGAAGTTGATTGCAGTTACCACTTACCATCACACAGACTATATGTAAGACAATTATTAATTTAATTTCCTAAAAATACCAAATGGTATAGTCGTCATAGACAAAATAACGATTGTAGACGTTTGAATACAAATATTTATATCCAGAATAGAAACTGGGACTTCGTCTCTTGTTTATCGGAAATTTAATATTATTCAAAAAGCAGCTAAATAAACATGAACTAAAATATTCTAATGAAATTCACGTGACTAAAAATTCACATCATATTTATACTAAATTAACAAACTCACATTTGTAGAGCACAAGAATTTGGATATATATCTTTATATTTTTTATTTTCAGGGAAGAACTTTTCATTAAGGCAGTATCTTTGGGTAAATAATGATAGTATGTAATTTAAGAAATCGTTGAAAATAAACTATGCCATTATGTAGTGTATTGCCAGATTGGATTACGTTTCCCAAACTTTACAATGATGCTAACAAGTGAAACTTTTACAATAACATTACAAATCTATGCAATCCAACACACGGACGAGCCGCTAAACTCGGTAGTCGAACGATTAAGTACCTGATAAGCTCCGTTCACGTATTGCTGTGTATTTTTGATTATCACGAGATGTGCTGGTAAATTGACGCCCATTGCTGAAATTAATGACAGCTATTGTGTAAACCAATTTCAATAAAGTGTTAAAAAACTTAGTACGTTGATTTGCCAATGACCCTTTTAGAGGCTAAGAATGCATGAAAGATAATATCGTGGAAAAGTCTTAATTGTCCTTAGTTAGGACTAGATGTGCCCTGTGATTTTACCCACCTATAAAAAAGAGTGAAATAACTTAAAATTTTGATAACTTTTGCTATAGTAGATCAATTTTATTAAAATTAAGACTAAATGATATCTATAATTTTACCCTGATTACATTACAAAATATTGTAATGTAATCAGGGTAAAATTATTATAGAATCATTATCTTTGGTTTAAGTCAACTTTTTTAATATGCAAGTAGCAAACGAGCATGCAGTTCATCTGATGTTAAGCGGTCACTGCCGTCCATTGACATCTGTATTCAACCCCAGATAAAAACAGATTCTTATCTCCGAGGACTAAGTTGGAACGCTTTCGATTAGGTTGTCTCCGTTACCACACCCTCTAGACCAGAACACAGCAATGCATGACACTGCTGTTATTAGGCTGAAATAGGTGTGGCGGTGGTGCTTCCGGAGTTTAACCGCAGACTTCTACCACAATTAATAATTTCAAATCAAATTTAAGACACTATTTCCTTTGATTTCAAATACAAAGACAGTCAAAAATCTAAAAATTATAACCATGTCTATAATTGCTTATTCTCAGTCTTGCAAGCCATCTTTTATTCTATATACATTTTATTACATGAATTAACGAATTACTAAAAATCATTTTATCTGGTTAAAATTTATGGATTTATATTTAGTGTTTTAAATATTGAAGTATTCATTAAATTAAAATCAATGAATTATTAACTAATCCCTTTACATTGATTAACCTTAGCATCCAAATAGCCGACACGATGTATGTTATCAATTCTCTATGCAATTAGATGTGATGATGTCATGATAAAACAGCAAATACCACAAATGTAAAAGGTATGTACAAAGTATAAAATTACATCGTGAGATTCGTGAAAGCTACGCTCCATCTGTTTAAAGGAAACGGAAACCGTATTCTTGGAACGATAGCACAATCTGTTGAGGGTTCGGCAATTATCGTCGAACGATCTTATGTCACGTTGTCCCAGTTGTTATCCGAACATCGCTCAGTTCATAACCGACATGAGGTTAAAGACATGTGCGATTTTGATACAGAATCCCACTTAAACGGTTTAGCATAGTGCTATCATGCCATCTTCGGAAGGTTGTGAACACTTGGGAAGATGCTTTCTCTTATGTGACGTAATTTATGGATGATTCAATTAGAAAAACGTTGTAGGAATAAATATTTCCTCAAAAACAATTTTTATATTCATACATGTAAACATTATGTTTTATAAGATGGAAGTAGCAAAGCATGCAGTCCATCTGATGGAAGTGGTTACTGCCGTCCATGGACATCTGTAAGTACCTTCATATAGTAGAGGAATTTCATCTGAAGTCAATCACAGATGCGTTGTTGCTCCCGAAGATTAAGATGGTCGCCTCATATGAAAGTGAGTCGGTAACCACCCCCCTTCCACCGCTGCTTCACGCTAGAAATAGGTGTGGCGGTGGTACCTCCCTGGTCGAACAACACTAGTTCTACTACCGTAAAGGCACATCTATATAAATAATTCCGTCAAGGGGTACGGTAGACTTGATTGACATCTTACTTAAATAATAAAACATAAAAATATATTGATTTCGAGTCTACAACATATATCCGTAAAATTCGGATTGTCGAGTATTCTGTTAAATTCTAATGGTGTAAATAATCGCCATATTGGCCACTCGGTTGCCATCTTGAATTCCTTAAAGCCGATTCACGTAATAATAGGATAACATGCCATCTAGCGGCGTTATTCACCTAACATAGGTTTGATATTTTATACTAGATGGCGTTAAAAAATTTTACCTCGCATTCCTGCATCACGCTGCCACGTTGTTGAGAACGTGTGTAGGTTCGTATAAATTTGCTCAGAATTTAAATTTGACTGTCGCTAGCACTGGGATCAGTATATTAAACTGTAAACTAGCTACTACAAGTGATGGCGTCCAGTGAACTGGCAGCTTTTACGAGTATCTGCTTCTAAGTCTATGGTGTACCTTTTAGTTGATAATAACTACCAAAATATCTATCTACCTATAGTCACATTTCAACCGAGCGAAGCTGGGTTTTCATCTAGTATAATAAAAATGAAAGTTCTGCGTGTCTCTTCATCGCTATTTGTAAAAATATATTTCGAACACTGAGTATAAGTAATAATAAGTATTACTATAATTCTTAGGACTTTTGTTTGAATGTTTGTCTGTTCGATTGCAAATCGCATCAAATCTAAATTACTGAATTCACTTTGTAGGATCGAATTGTACCTATAGTCCGTATCTCAAGGTAACATTAACAGTTATTTTTTAATTCCCTGTACTATATCAAAACTTACAATTTATGATGTGGAAATTATTTTGCTCAAGGAAAACCATGAAACAAAATGTAGTAAAATAACTCGTGATGATTCATAAAAAACTATATCAAATAAGACATGGTAATCATTTACTTACCTAACGTGGTCGTCGTGATCAGTATGGGAAGATCTCTGTTCCTGAAAGCCTGTTCGATGTTAACCCGTTCCTCAAACAGCAAACCAGCGTGATGACAACCCACACCACTCAAGATTAATGTCTAAAGCAAATACTATTTTTTAGTATATTGTTACTGATAAAATGTTTTGTAAAATGATGATCATCTTCATTATTGTAAATACAAATTGTGTTTATATGAGTTTTAGGCTCTTTCAAGAAGAATTAAAGCAGGAAATAATGTCCTTAGTACCAACGAGTTTATTGTGTTTCCTCAAAATAATCATTGTTAAAGTTTTTGGTCACGTTTTCGTTTCTGGCCATAATTTGAAATTGCTATTTTGCAATGATGGACGGAATCGTAAACAATGGTTGTTTTGAGAATAAGTAATAAACCCGTTCTAAAAGCACATAATAAGCTTGCTGAAATCATAGATTTTTGACTTAAGTAGAATGAAGATGGTAATGAATGAAATTAGCGTAGTATGTTTTATTTCGTCCAAATGTTACCACGTAGTTTCGTATACAATTTAAAAAGTCTTACAGACAGTACTCTTATCTTAAAACAAGGATGATCTTGATAATAATGGATCAATTGGGCGATGGAACTTTGGATACGGCAAAAATATTAATATAAGATAAAATAAGACACACACATACATTGTACTTTGAACTTTTTGGGATCAAATGTAACAATTTAATAATGAAAACCTTGAAAAAATAATTAAGATCATTGAATGGCCCATATTCGTGTTCACGGCTAATTAGCTTTGTAACGATAGATAACATTTGAAATCTTTCACCATCGTTTTTCTAAACAATAGTCTATTTCGGAGCCAAGGATTTTTAAACAAATCTTGAGCACATTTTATATTTAGGTAAAATAGTGATATTTGCTTTTGGGCATTTAACTTTGTGCTATTTAATTGTATTTATACCCGACTGCCTCAGAAGAAGGGTAATGTTTTTCGAGTGTACGTTTATATGCATGTATTGTATGTATGTCTATTTCTTTGGGACGCGTGACAGCCCACACGGTTTGACGGATTATGACATATGGCATATCAATGTAAGCGTCTCAGTTTGCAGTGTAATATAGGCTATATCATTTAAAAAGTGGCGCCTGTAACAAGGAAAAAAAGAGGGAGGAAGAATCGACTTATTAGTTAGATATAATGACGATATGAGTATCAAATGAAGCTATTAAATGGACCATTACAAAATGTATAGGTATATTATAACACTTTTATATTACTTGTTTGAAGGTAGAACTCGTTGTGGTTCGACTCCGGAAGCACCACCGCCACACCTATTTCTGCCTAATAACAACAGT
>MOOZ01000343.1:710546-728345 GCA_002930495.1 Cecropterus lyciades
TGAAACCGCTACGAATCTTATCCGAGGAGCATTAGTCATTTCCTTATTTTCTTTAATATTCTCATATTGCCTTTTCAGCTGTTCTATACGATGGGCTGATTTTACTGAAGACTAATGTTAACAAATTATTTAATGTAAGTATTGAAATAATTAATTTAGTATCATGACTTTTTTACTTTTTAGTAAATAACAATTTCACAGCCTTAATTTGGCTTCAGCTGTCTCTAATACTCATGTTTTACTTTTTCAGTATTTGAAATGAATTATGAACTAAATGAAATACTTGTTTGAGCTTACATTTTTTTTTCATTTACAACTTTATATTTAATTTTAATTTATCAGGTGCTAGAACCAGTGAAGTTCGACCGGGGAGGTACCGCCACCACACCTATTTCAAGCGTGAAGCAGTTCTTGCATTTCGGTGGAAGGGTTTGGTTGCCGGCTCACTTATATATAAGGCGCCCATCTTAGTCTACTTAACTTGACTTAATATTAAACCTTTGTTTTGTTTGAAGTTTCTTACAAATGTCTATGCGCGGCAGTAACTACTTAACATCAGATGGACTGCATGCGCTTGCTTCTTCAATTTGATAAAAATAATGTTAATTCATCACACTGCACTTTTAAAAATTTTGTTTGATTTATTGAAAGTCAAAGGACATTAGTCTGATTAAAATAAATTACTTCAATAGTCTTCATCCTGCTAACAACAGCTTCTAACACAGGCCCACGTGTATCATCATTTAGTATATGAACCTCGTCGATCAAGAACAACTTAACCACTTCCACTAGACCCCTGTGATCCCTCCATCTCCTTGTTAACATGTCCCATTTCTCTGGCGTTGTTATTATTATCCTATGTAACAGATATAGCAACTATATTGATAGTTTCACTTCATATTTAATAGATTTAATTCATGCAGACTTTGTTTTATTTCAGACTTTTTCCTGTCTGTCGCTTTAGCACATAAGTTTAGATTGAGTATCTTTGAGCACATCGGTAACCATATTACGGGAGCATAAGAGCGAAGTATATATTTTACTACCCGACTGCATCAGATAGAGGGTAGTTTTAAAGTGTATGTATTGCACGTGCATGCATGTATTGTATCTAGTTATGTATAGAAGTGTGCATATTATTTTTTGGAACCTGTACCCTCTATCATTTAAAGCATTTTAAATTACTAGGTGTCATTAAATTTGCTTTCATCACAGAAGCGCTGCATCAATGTATCTTAGGATGATATATCCATATAAGTTAAGATAAGAGACTATATTTTATGAGTCAGAAATTAAGCCAAAGAGTTTTAACGACAAATAAGCAAACTTTCCAAACCAAGTTAATTGTTAACATTGTATCACACTAAACTCTTTGAAATTTATTTTATTAATCACATTTAATATCCATAATCAGAGCAGCGATAACCTAAAGGTCTCTCAATGGAGGGTTTGAGGTTCGAATCCCAGGAGTTTTAGAAAAATCAGTGGTGATTTTTCTAATATTAGGTGCGTATTAGATGTTAATCACTGCTTTACGAAGGAAAACATCGTGAGGAAACCTACACACCTGAAAGTTCTTTAAAAAGGTTCTCAAGGAAAAATTCACTTATTCTATCAATTCGCACTAGGCCAGTACGGTGGACTATTACTTGAAACTCTCTCAATCTAAAAGAAGAGCCGTGCCCAGCAATGGGATCTTAATGGGTCGACGGTACAGTAATATCCTTAATCTGATTTTTGCATCTATTCTTTATGTTCATACTCGCTTTAACTCCGCACCATAATGTTGTCTGGAAGAAATCGCTGCTTAGCGATAGCGACCGCCTTTTGTATTTTAAAATTGTATATTTTTACATTACATTTTACATTTGCTTATGTACAAGTTTATAAATGTTACCGTTATCTTTACTCACTTGTAGGGTTTCAGTTGCGGGAACTCTACGTTAGTATCTCCAGTAACTTCGATACAAAATAGTCCTAATCTGGTGAATTTCGGATACCACTCTGTCAGACGTTCTGTACATAACGCTTTTACTGGAGCCACTATAAACATAATATTATACATTGTATTATTAACAATACAACGATACGAACTATGTATAGTAATATAACATTCATGTTACTGGCAAGGATGTTGTTTCGTATGGAGAGGTACCACCTATATCTAGCGTGAAGCAGTTGCTGCGTTTCAGAGCAAGTGTGTGTTTACCGGCTTTTATATGAGGCGACCAGATAACTCTTCGAAAGAAGCCACTCTTCTTTTATACAACATTGTAGTGACCGACCGAAACTGGTTTTACAGCCGAAACCGAAACCGATCTTTCGGCCGGAACCGAAACATACATAAACTTTAGGGATGTAACGAATGTATTTTTTTTTATTTCACATTTGCGAACGCGAATATCAGCTACCCCATTCGCGAATGAGAATATTCAATATTTTTTAAGATTATGGCTAGGTGAGTATATGACTTGCGGTAGTCTCGTTGTATTAGAGGTGCGACCCGTTTGCATCTTGTTCCAAGAATTGCGTGAGTTAATCAGAACTACTGCAGTTTAATTGTGAACTTCGAAAATAAGTAAAAAATAATAAGAGTGTAAATAAACTAAAAAAAAAAACACGTTTCTGTAACTAACTGAACTAAAAATCTAAAATAATCTATCTATATATAAAAATGAGATGAAGTGTGCCTGGGTATTACTCAATCACGCAAGAACCTCTGGTCCCATGACATCATAGCTGCATAGCTTATTTAACTGATCTGTCTATAAGCTAGTTTTGATTTCGATATTTTTCGCTATTCAAGGATGGAGACTATTTTTGTGACGTCACAGACTTTCATTTTGGTTTCAGACATAGAAAAGAATAGTTTACACATAGAAAGAGAATAGTAAACTTTTGATGGCATATACGAAGTTAACATTTAATTTTCTATGCGGAAGTGCCTTATCACTTTTCATGTACCTCCAACGGTTAGTGAGTAAAACCTAAATTTTTAGTCACGTACTTCAGCTAGTTTTCTATAAGTTAAAAAAATAAAGTGATAAGAAAAAAAACCTTTATCATAAAAATGCGTAGGGTGCTAGATGTCAATTATTTTCGATTTTTTAGATACCCTGGAGTGGAAGGTAGAGAAAGACTTTACTGTATTACAATCTAATTATTTTCTTAAACATCAGTTTTTTGTTTCTTAGTCTTGGTTGTGCCGGGAGGCAGGTAGGTTGTAGGTATAGAGACAGATATTTATACGAAGGGTTTGAACTTAATCCTTAGAAGAAGCACCACAACTGCGGCCAACATCTGGTTATCTAATCTAATGTTAAAGTTAATTCTAATCTATCTAAAATTGATTACAGAGGTTCCTGGGCGGTGATCATTTACCATTACACAGACTGCTAGCTTGTGTACTTCTATTACATAAAATAGGAAATTATGAAGAGGAAAATATAGAAAGGAACTAAGGATGATGTGGGTAGAAATAGGTGCGACGGTAGCACCTCAGTAGAACCACAGTTCTACTACCGTATAAAGTGTAATAAAATTTAATGAACCTAACTATAAATAATTTTGAAATCTTCTGTGTAGTTTTTGTCGTCCATCTCCATTAGAAGTTGCACTATAGCCATTTCGAACACAACTGTTTTACCAGAGCCGGTTGGTGCGCAAACGACCATAGATTTATCTGAAATGTCTCAATATCTTAGATAATTGTATACATTACTAAAGCAGCGAAGTTAAGAATATAGGTATTTCAACGGTATTATCATATACTTTTCTATATTTAGAACACAAGTAAGTATGTAAGTATGGAGAACACACAAATAAATAACTTCCCCTCCAAATTCTCAAAGCAATGTTTGATAAATTTCTAAAAAAATATTCTGAGATTAAATTGTGTCTTTCAAAGCATTTTGTTATAATATGAAAGTAGCAATCGAGCATGCAGTCCATCTGATAATAAGTGGCCACTGTCGCTCATGGACATCTGTAATCAATTCCAGATAAGATCAGTGTTACCTGAGCTTAGCCACAGATGCGTTGCTACCCCTGAGGACTAACATGTACATATATCTCCCTCACATGTGCAATGCATAACAGAAGCAGAATTAGGTGTGGCGGTGCTTCGGAGTCGAGCCGCAAAGAGTTCTACCTACTTCCTTTATAAAATTAATAAAATCAATTAGGAATTTCATATAAATTAACCTGAATATAATGCATCTTCAATAACACGAGACTGTACTAGATTAAAATATGGATACGTGAATACATTTCGGTATTTGGGATCTGAAAAAAGTATAAAAGTTAGGTAGTATACATCAAACGTAAACGCTTTTTTTTTAAATAAACGCTTTTTTTACACTCATAGTTACCCACATTAGGATTTTCTCCTGTGTCGTGGGTGCAATGGACATACAAAGACAAATACACAAACACCCAGACCCAGAACAGAAATCTAAACTCATTCAGATGTCTGTCTGGCCGGGGATTAAATCTGGGACCCACTACGTGTCAGACTGGTATGGTGACCGCTCCACCACAAACGTAGCATTATGACAATTTGTAAAAGGCATCTTCTTTTATTAGAATCGAGTTTGGACCACCACCGTACCGCTGCCGTAGTAGTTGGAACTATACTTGCTTAGATATGGACCAAAGAGGTCTTAACACCTGGACCTAGTTTTTGTATAAGCTCGAATGATGCATACATATAATAAGTAAAGCACGCCAATTGTACATACACATTGAATACACACAAGTGCAAGATATAACGTACCCGTACTTTAATAAAATGTTCCAAAAAAAAGTATACGTCTTTTTTTTCGGATCTGTAAATTTTAAATGAAATTATTGGCATAATTTATGATGTAAAAAGATTACAAAATAGTTATAACAAACAAAATACTAACCTATTTCCTGAATGCTTCGAAAATCGCCCTGTTGTCCTGTATGTTTAGCAGGCCGAATATTCGGTGCATCATTTGTATGAGCAATTTGTTCCTCATTCTCTAAACTTTGAGAGGAAGGTAAGGAAATTGGTTGTGAATTGCCTATTACATCATTATCTAAAAAATCTGCAAAGTTAGCACTAAAAAAAGATTAAATTGAATTAGTATAATATATATTTTATTTCAATGTCGTTGTATTATGTAGTTATTGGTTACATTTCTGGCATAAAATTCATCCTTCGCAATTAATGATTACACAGAATATTACGGTATTTCCGTGATAATATTGGTCTAAGCTCGTTCGTTCCACGAGCGTTAAAAGAAAAATGATCAAAATTTGCCGCCTTATTAGTCATCTTTGACAGAAATACTTATCACTAGTATTATAAAAGGATTTTCAAATCATTCAGCCAACAAACAATATAGAATTTCAGTAACTTTTACATCTTAATATTAAAATTTACAACAGTATCCCCCAATTTGTCACAGCGATCAATAGCTCTCATGGATGTCTAAATCTATTTCAAAATGAAGAAATCGATCTGATTATGAACTATTATATGATAAATAATCGGTTCGGTTTTCACTCAAACGTCAAACGGACAGAGGTCAACACTACGTAGTAATTATCCTTACAAAGTTACAATATCAGTCTGTCATTCTCATTCCGTCAAGTCAAAATATTTTTGGGAACGTTTTCCTCATTTTTTTTACCTTCTATTATAATCGTAATTGTAGCATGCCATATTCTGATTTTAAGTAATTTATTAATAACATAAAATGTAAGTGATTTATACACTAGTTCCTTTTATTATATAAAAATTTCCAAGAGATTAAAAATGATCTGAATTCCAGGGAATCTTTAAGGGATTACGAAAATGCTGACACCGTGAGTATTGATACATTAATGCTAGAAGAAATAATTCAAGGAGAGAGAGCGAAAGAATTATCTGAACTGAGCACGTTATGTGATAAAGTGAGTTTCCTTCACGCGAGTCTGTTATACTACAGAAATGCGAAGTCCAAAATGGGTTCTGTGTGCTACGACGCGTGGAAGACCCTGGTTAAAAGGATAGGAGGCTCTCCAAATACTTGGAAAGATGTTGGTTATCTTCTGGGAATAGCCCAAGATGATTTAAACGTAAGTTGAGACGACTTAATATTTTTTACAACTTTTTCCTCTTAAAATTGTTATTGTATTTCTCGATAAATTCTGCTGTAAACAAAGAGCTTATCATTATTTTATAGCTTGTTTTCATTTTACACATGTTTTTATGCAAAATGATCTATTTTTATGATTAGCAATTGTAAATATTTATGTCACTAAAATAGAAATGCAGGAATGATGACTATGAGAGCAATGTAGAGTGATTTTTAAAGTGTGCCTGAATAAATCGGAAACCATAAGGCATAGTGAAAAATTCTGAAAAGTGTACGACTACATAACTAATAATGTAGACTTAGATAAAAACGAAAACTACATATTTACATTCTTCAAAAACCTATTTCACCAGAGATGAATCAAACCAGTTCATTTTGAATAAAATGTGTTTTTTTCCTTTAGTTTTTAATCAATCTTTACTTCCCAGAATTCGATATCTACAAGCAACAAAATTCAATAATCAAATGGTGATTGATTCCCGGTTAAAGTTATAGTTTCGTTACCTTCTTTTAGTGTTTTTTATTTATTATGGTTTTGGGCAGTTGGCCATCTATGCATACTTAAAATTTTACTCTATATATTATAATAATAGTATGCTGTAGTATAATGAAGTGTGTATTATTAAATTTTCAGTACATTGCCAATTCTGTAAAAGATGATCCAGCTGACATAGTCCTGAAGGTGTTCATGCAAAATGAAAAGGCAACTCTTGATAAGATAGTTAGTGTCTTGATTCAAATGGAAAGGTATGATATACTCAAGGCAATAGAAGAACCTTTCTGTGACCTATCTCAGTGTTTCAGTAAGGATGATAGTGGCTATCAAAGTGAGAAGAGTGCAGGACAAAGGGAAATTGTTACCTTCACAAAAAATCTTGCCAATGACCTACCACCAGCGTTAAGTAAAAAATATGTAATTAAAGATAAGGACTCAAATAGAAATTACTTAAGACCACCAATGAAAACGGACACTGAAAAAATTGAAAATGGTTGTCCAATTTTGTTCCTAACATATGCCGCAGATGGATTAGATACAGCACTAAATGTTCAAGAATATGTTAATAATTGGGATGACATTCCAGTCTCTGTAATAACCCTTAGCAACAAGAGAGATGATGTATACCAGAATCCAGAGAAGTTTATTAGGGAATATTTTGAAAAGGTATATATGAAAAATATTTTTCTTATAATTTTGTACAGACTGCAGGCTTATCTGCTACCACCTGATGGTAAGTAGTCACTGCTATCTATAGACATAGTAATCAACCCTCGATTATATTTGAAACCCACATGATACCACTACCACAGATATGTTGCTGCTTCCTGAGGGCTTAGTTGGAATTTCTCATCAAAGTGCCTTCCTTACTACAAGGGTTTACAGCTCTGCCCTCAGAAGCACAAAATCTCATTTGAAGTAAGTTTCAAGAAAATTGATGTTATGTGAAAGTTTTTTCTTGTATCGCATAGTAAATTGAGAAAAAGGATATTTTCAAACTAGATTTTTAATATGTTTAAAATAAGTTACCTCCATTAAACTTACATCATAAGATGCATAATTTGTAAAGCTATCCGAAGCCATAAAAATCAAAAAGTGTTTTCTTTTTAAATACTGGTTTTGCACTTCTGAGGGCAGGCTGCTGTAATAAGGTAGAAACTGGTGTGTTGATGGTGCCTGTGTCTAACCAGGCAGGGTTCTACTACCTTTAAATATATGTCTTGTAATCAGTTTTAACACATATTGATGAACAGTTTCAGGTATTGTAACTTATTAGTAGGGAGACAGTTTCCATTTTGTTCCTTTTTTATAATTCATAACATATTATTTCTTTTTCAGGCTGATTTCATAGTACCCATTATAACATCAGGCTACATAAACCAAATAAGATCACACACACCACAAGTGCCAAGTACAAATGACAATTTGGATTTCAAATATGTTAATTTCATTTACAATCTAATTGTCAATCATTACATTCATGCAACTGGATGCCTTAATGAAAAAGTAAGAAGTGTACTTCCACTAAATGCCAACGTAGATGTATTGAGGGAAATTACTATGTATCCCGATTTATTGCCTTGGACATACGAAGGAAATTTTGATGAACAATTCAAAGCTTTTTTGAGCAAGGATAGTTCATGACTGTATTAGTTTTTAAGTAAGCGTTATAATAATGACTTCCTGATATTTTTAAGTTCTCCATATCAATTAAATGTTAATTAGCTAAATATATTAGTAAAATTCTGTTTATATCATTTTTCTATGATCAGTTAGGCCTCTGTCTCAAATCTTGCGGGCAGAGGCGGCGGCAGCGCGGAAGCAAAGCGGGCAACGCAGATGTGTTCTCGAAACCAGCAGACAGATCGCGCGGCACTATAGTGGCGTAGTGTTGTGTTCGAAGTTGAGTCTCAGAGATATTAGTTCTTATTTGCGAATGAAATGTCTGAACAACGGCGACAACATCTTTTTGATTCAAATTTATTTCTAACACTCGATTTACTGTGGGCAAAAGAAGAAGTGAATCCCTACTATAGGGCAAGGAAAATGACAGAGACAGAGACAATGTCCCGTCAAATTATATAACTACATCAGAATGAGTGTGGAAATTTTGACTATATTCTTGAAGTTATCAAGGGGGATTTAGAATCTGTCATTAATCCAAATCGTTATAAAGGTATATCTCCAAAAGAAAAATTATACTTGACCCTACAGTAAGTAAAACAATGAAATTGTAATTTGTGACATTTCGACATCTCAAATATAAATTGCACAACACTACAAAGCGGACGCGTTGGTCATCACCGCTTGACTGGAGCGCACCGCTCGTTACCCGGCTCCCGCGCCGCCCCACTTCCCGCAAAATTCGAGACAGAGGCCTTATGGGTATATATTATATTTATGCGTATATTTATTTGGGCTCTTGGGAAAATTAAACAGATATGTATTTTAATGAATTCATTGTACAATGTATATACTTTTACTGCCATGTTACTTAAGTATATTTATATAGCTGAACTATATTTTCTTGTGCTTCTGTTCCTCATTATAATTTGAAATATGGCATATAGAAAATTCTTAAATATGTACGTTAATTTTACTTTTGTTTTAAATTGTTTGTAAATATACAATCTATGCGCGATATCTTCAATGGCGTGGAATGTGGCGACGCCCCGCTTATATTTATAGTTTCGTTGTACAAAAATCGCAACTTTTAATTTAAAAAGGGTTATTTCATTTTACAATTTCTTCCAAGAATTTTAGGAAAAATCGGTTTTCTTCTAGAGATTCTCAGTGATTCTCAAAGTACTCGACGGAGGTATGTATGCATTTTTTTATCTGCATTCGATAGTGAAGAACTAAAATGTTACCTTGCCCTTCATTTGTCAATGTTGTGGGAATATGGTAGAAAAATGCAAGGGATCCACCGGAACCAGCTAAATTTTGAAAATGGTTTATGTGAAAAAAGTTTGAAAGCCTCTGTTCTAGACTGTTTAAATATTTCCCTGTGACGTCTTCACGTTCGTATATCGCGCACGGATTGTACAATATTATTGTCTAAGGGAGGAAAGTATTATACCATGGCATCTAAACCATTGGTGCCTATCAATATATTTCTACATTTTATTATAGCTTTTATGAAAGCAAATACAATTTTAGAATGTATGCAATATTAAATCTATAAGATTTGTGTAAATAAATATATGGTTTTAATGTTTGTAATTTATATAAGATTTATTATAATTGCCATAAATTTTTCTATATACTCTTATAAACATATCATTGGCTCTAAATTTGCGTTACGTAATATACATATACAATAAAAATATATGATAAATTGATATTACATGTTTTTTTGTTCTTTCTGGTTAATACTGGAGACCAATCAGTCTTAGTTTCTGCCAAGTATCAGCTTAAAAGAGGTTTCAGCTGAAATTTTGGTTTCCACCTCAAACATTTCAGTTCAACTGAAACATACGTTCGTGAATTCACGAGTCTTCACTTTTAATATATTTTTATTTCAAAAATTAACTTCATTCATATTCTCCTATTTAATCAAAAAACAAAATTGATAGAGGTATCTTGCCAAAGTGCTCATGGAAATCTGCAAATTCTTAGGAATTATATACGTTTTTATAAGTTTCGGCGAAAACCAGGACAGAAGTTCAAAGGCCGATTTCGGCTAAAAAAAAGCAGTTTCGATCGGCCACTAGTTAATATTTTCTCTAAGATTACAATATTACTATTGAACTTACATAGGTGCTTATTTAGGTATAGCACATAAAAATATCTAGAATTAAAGATTATTTAAAAAATATTTAGTTGATAAATAAAATAATGTTTCAGTGACCATATATTTATATTAACTTTAACCAAAATGATACACTAAATATTGTAGCATATAAATACTCGTAATACTCATTAACATGATAGCAGCTTACATGAAATACATTTGAACAGCTTTGAATTTTAGTCTATAAATATAATAACTCGATTAAAGAAAGAGCACTTAAAACATTAAAGAAAATATGAAAGACACACCTCAATAAGAAATTATTCTAAGTTCAAGAGCAAGAGAATTAAATTAGACTTGACAAGGTTTTGGTGCATGGAACTTCATTTTTGGTGTAGTAAGGGGAATTATCAACTAACAGCATATTACCACTAAAGTGAACAGTCAGCCAGTCAGTCAGTCTATCAGGACGCCTTACACTGTTGAGTAATTTTATATTGTTATTAAATTTCCATTCATACTGAACTGACAATCCAGTACCATATTATTTATAGTCTGGTCCACTATTGTTAGCTAAGATCATGATGTTAACATCAGGTGTGACAGTCAGTCGCTGACTATGTTTGTTTGAATGTTCATTTAAGGTTTGGTAGTTGAATCATCAGATTTATGCTCTTCATCATTTCCTTCGTCGGCTGTGCTGACATCATTGACGTCAATGCCTGTGTCATCATTGCCACAGTTTTGTAACTCCTCCTGTAAATTGATTGGCTTTGTAAATGCAAGAAAGAATGAGATTATTTAAAGAGGCATAAAGTGATTGATTGTGATATATGATTGCTTTATATAAGGAGTAACAATCATTTTTAGCTGCCTTTTAGTTGTGATGTTGCCAACTGAATGCACCACAAATATTACGTGTCTTATGTACTTATGTCCAAAAAATATATATCTATCATTGTGTTAAAATTAGTAATTTTACCAGAACCTCAAACAGCTAAATTTTATTGATTAACTGAAAAGTTGTGACATTCTAGTCTTGAAATACTATAGCAAAACAACTTGTCCTTATTATTAAAAAACAGATAGAAAAATTTACTGTCAAACAATATAGGCTGCTTACCAGATTTTCTGTCTATTTGCAACTAAAACGTCTAAATACTAATTTGATGACACGCATGGTGGAGCGGCCAACATACCGGTCTGACACGCAGTGGGTTCCAGGTTAGATTCCCGGCCAGACCAGACATCTGAATGATGAGTTCAGATTCTGTTCTGGGTCAGGGTGTTTGTGTATTCATCTTTGTGTGTCCATGGTACCCACGACACAGGAGAAAATCCTAGTGTGGGGCTATGAGTGTAGAAAATGTGTGTTGTTTTTAATATATACTTCTACTTCCACGCTTACTTTGAATACTTCTATAAAGCTGTTAGCCTCCTCAAGCATTACTTTGTACTTGGCATTCTCTTCTTTCAAAGCTTCTATTTCTTGTCGAAGTTTCTCGTTTTCTTCCAATGTTTCTTCTAGTGCCTTCCTGTAAAGAAAGTTGAATTTGTGCTTTTAATTGAAGTAAATTTAATTGAATTTTTCTTTTATCTTTTTAATTTAAATTTCAAATTAGTCTCTAGCACAATAAAACACATATAATTATGTAATAAAAATATATCTAATAAATACTGTTTAAATACACAACCACAGGCTTGGAAATTATATTATTCTGTGTTATATACTTTACCTTAGCAAGTAGATATCTCAGAGAAGAAAAAAAATCTTGATATATTTTCCACAAAGATAATTCTCTAGCAATATTACAAAAAAAAACTAGTACTAGAGTATCAAAAATTGAAAATAGAGAATTGTTTAAGTATTTACAATTTTGTTATAGACAAAACACTGCATTAAGAGTTAAGGATGGCACTCACTGGCGTTTCTCGCAGAGAATTTTCCAATAGCTTTCAGAGGCTCCTTTAGGGTTTGTGAGGTCCTCAGCAGTGACTTTGTTGGTGAAATTCGCTTGTGTCTCCTTAGATTGCACAATCTTTTTCTTAACTTCCACTTCTCTGAAACAAGAAATATGATTTATTCTTCAATGTAGAGAATATTGTAATTCTTAACATTGTATTGTAATAAAAACTTCAATACATAAAAGGTGGTTTGATTCCGAAGGTACCATCGCCACACAAATTTATTCTACTTAAACGTACTTATATCAGGCATTCAAATGTCCGTAGACGTAGCACCACATCAGTGGCTAACCTAAGGTTAGACTCTAATCCTAAGACTAACTAAGGTTAGAGGCTAATTACGGAAGTCCACAGGCGGCATTGGCCTAAAAGTATCAGATGGAATGTATGCACGAATTTTCTACAAAAAACTTACACCGGAGAATCCAAACTTATTTGGTGTTTTAAACTCTTTGACGGTCTACCCACTAAATTTTCACGGTCGGTAGCCGTGTGCTGAAGAGTTTTTAACGACCTCCTTGTTTTTGGCATATCCTGTAAACAAATATTACGACTCCTTTAGTTACTTTCAAAACATTGATATGAACAAATTAGTGAGAACCGTAACAGAACCTGCTCTTGGTCGCTCATATTAGAGCTTTGAAGTGGTTAGAAACTTATAAAAAGGTTATGTTAGAGGAGTTTACCACAGCTGAAATTATCGTCTAAGAAAAAATACTCGCGACTCCACAAAGTAATCAGGTTTCTCAGACGAAACACAGCACCAAAAATTCACCCGCCAAAACGATCGCTGCCAAGATTGTCAATGTCACGTTGTCGTCTATCAAATTCTCATTTTTTAATAAAAAATGTCGTAGCCGTAGATACCCAATTTTCTACTTCTCTGCTCCATAAGATTATTTTACTCTTTGTCCATAAGTAAAACATTTTATAAGATTCAATATGATGCTCATAAATGACCATTCTTAAATAATATTATAAACAAATCCATAATTAATACTACAAAAATGTAACAAATAAAATACTTCTTTAAAAATTACACATAGACTTATTTTTGCAATTTATTTTTTTGTCTATATATTTTACTGAAACTGAAATACTTTGAACACACTGCCTCTTACTGGTACTGCAATAATAATTACAAAAGAACGCCCGAGGCGTGTCAGTGATAGTTAACGTGCAAAACAGTTTTCGCGAAAGCTAGTAATATTCCAATAGGTTTACTAGAGAACGCTTAACGTTAAAGGACAGGCACCTATATGTCAATTTTAAATGACAATCGCCGTCATGTCATGTCAGCTTTCGAGCAGTTACGAATATGTCAAATTTATCTCGTTTCATTTTAGTTCGTTTTCCTACAATTCCAAGTTAAGTTCAGTGGCGAGTGGTGACTTAAAATGAGGTGAAGTGAATGTGTTTAGTATATCTTATCTCTACCTATGCACGTGCATTTCGTTACAGAAAACACTTTCTATATATTGTGCAACGTAGTATAAGTTTTATGTGAGCTGGTGTAAAATCGTAAAAAATGGATACTTTAAGGTAAGCGAGAATGATAATTAAATAAGCATAGTTTGAAGGAAATTTATGTATAAGGTCGTGTTGATTCGATTTTATCGATAAGCTAATTTGATAATTTTTTGCAGGTTTTATTTCGTGACCTGGAATGTGGCGACGAGGTCTCCAGGTCAAGATCTCAATTCTCTGTTGGATTTTCCGTCGCAATTCAATAAAAATAAACCTTTACCGGATTTCTATGTGATTGGGTTGGTACATAATTTTTTGACCTTGAGCATTCATGGGAGTATAAACAACAGTAAGGTCAATTAGTTTGATGTATATTTGTAAATACATTTTATCCGTATATTGATACATAATGTTAATATATTACTTTTTATAATATAGAAATACAAGCATTCAGTCCGCCTGATGGTAAAAGGCCACTGTTGCCCATGGACATCTGTAATCAACCTCAGATAGAACTACATTTCTAAGGTTGGCCACAAATGCCATGCTACCACTGAGAACTACTCAGTCACCCTTACCACACCCTTCAAACCACACACAGCAGTACTTTATACTGCTAATATTAGCCAGAAATGTGTTAGAGGTGCCTCCGGAGTTAAACCACTAGGGTTTTTTCCACTGTTAAAACTGATAATATAATTGTTTTTTTTTGTTCTTTTCTTAGGTTCATTAAATACATTTATCTTAGGATGATTGATGAGATTGTTGCACTCAATTCATAAAATTTCCAGTAATATTTATGTAACCAGTACAGTAATCTTATGAAGTAATAAGTTAAATTATAATCAGAAACAATTAGTGGCCATTGTTCTCAATAACACTGAATTTAATTGCTCATTTTCAACTAAATTATTGCAATCTTTTCTTTCATAATTGCCAAGACTACAAAGATTTGTATGTATATATACTTTTATTAACAAGTGGATGGAAGTTGCACACGAGCATGTAGTCCTCCTGATAGGAAGAGGCCACTGCCGTCCATGGACATCTGTAATCAACCCCAAATAAGATATGTTGCCATCTCTGAGGACCACATTGGAATTCCTTAGATAAGTATGTCTCCCTTACCACACCCTTCAGACCAAAACAAGGCAGTGCATAACATTACTGTTATTAGGCAGCAAAAGGTATGGCAGTGATGCTTTTGGTGTCACAAAGGGTTCTACTATCTTGAAAATTTAATAACGTTTAATAATGATGGTGCCAGTCTGCTTTTTTGCCCATTAAGGGTGTCTATCCACCAGCAATTTTCAAGGTAGCTAAGCTGTGCGCTATGTCAAAGCTAAGCTAAACATTTAAGATATGTCTATAATACTATGTATAAAAAATATAGACATGCCAATTGTGATCTTTAACTCAAATTTGCAGCTCTAATACATAGCTCACATCCCTCCATGTAAAGATCATTGCTATCATGTAATTTAGGTAGCTAAGTTACATATTTTTATATGAAGGGGTTGGAGCTAAGGAATGAAGCTATGATACTACTGCTTTGAAGTGAATAAAGTAGAAACCTAAATGGTTCTACCTAAGAGTTGTTTGAGAGGGCTGTTCTTTGAAAAGAGTTACTTTTCAGCTTGCAAGAAGTAAAGTCACAGCCACAAAACATGTTGATGGACAGCCTTTTTTCCGATGCATGGACCTCAACTTTCAACAAGATCCTCTGCAGACAAGGCTACATCATTGCAAAGAACACCAGGCTTCAGGGAATCATTCTTCTTGTCTATACACAGATGAAACATATCACACATCTCAGAGATATTGAAGCTCAGTATACTAAAACTGGGTTAGGAGGATTGTGGGTGAGTGTTATGTCATACCTAACACAAGTACCAAATGAGCATGTAGTCCACCTCATGGTAAGTGATATGTACCACTCTTTGATCTGCAATTAACTCGAGATTGGAACAGAGTCTACCTGAGGTTGTTTATAGATTGTTACAACTAAGGACCAAGTTTGAATCCCTCATAAATGTACCTCTCTTCCATACCCTGAAAATAGGATATAGCTGCACTTAACATTATAGTTATTAGGCAGTAATGTGAGTGGCATTTGTCGCCAGAGTGGATTCATGAAGGGTTTTATCACTAAACACTTGTATTTTTAATATATGATTTTCCTTCATCCTTTTTACTATGTAATTCATAGTAATTGAATATTTATATTCCTTGTGTCATCATATATTAGTTTCGTTTTTGTCATTGTTTTCTATTGAAATTTTATGCTCGCCAGATTTTGTGACATACATACATATGTACAAATAATACATTACTTACCAAATATTAAATTGATTTGTGCATTAGTAATATACTACCTATTAATTGAGGAAGTGAGAACCTTAATAGAATGTTGTTGCATAATGTTTATAGGAAATTAACTCAAAATCACATGTGGAAAGTTATTTGAGTATTGTTATATCCAATATAACATACAAAAGAATATGTGCAGCTTTAGTCATAAATAAACACTACAATCACATCAATATGAAGCACCCGATTAAAGCTGATAATAAGAAGAATGAGTTGATTTTATAACATTCCAGCTCAATGACAATCACTTCTCTAAGAACAAGATTGCGATTCAGAATGAGAAGTTTTAACGCCATGATCCATAACATAGGTCAAATGTAGACAGGTAGACCCATATACTAATACAAACATAAATGAGAACGCTCAGCTTCGTAGTTCTTTTAGATGAGTTGAATATCTTAATACTAAGATTGAATGTCACATTTGTTTCTCCTTTATCGATTTCTTTAACCAAAAAACACAAGAGTGTTTCATACTACTGTTGTCAGGCGTAAATAGGATAAATATAAGGAGTCTTACTGCAAGATATTCCCTTCTCAGTTCTCGTAAATAATCCTTCATTATCCAGCTGTAAAGCAAGTAATTAACTCATTCCGATTTGAAATCATGTTAATTACTTAACAAAAACTCGTTGTTTATTTATTTTAGGGCAACAAAGGAGCTGTGAGCGTAAGATTCAACATATATGGGTGCTCTGTGTGTCTCGTGAACTGCCATCTGACGGCGCACGAGCATCTGTTGGCCGACCGCATTAACGATTACAACACTATCATTAAGCAACATTTTTATCATGTCACGGAGACTGCGAATATTTTGTATCACGAGTAAGTATTTTCGCTTGCATGTTTTTGGATTTCGTAACTGTTCGCTTGTTTGTTATTTAATCATTGGACGGATTTTTCATAAATCAGTTGTTGCTTCATGTAGTATTATTAACAGTATAAAATTCGAGGTCTGTAATTTCAAAACATCCGCAATTTTCTACGCGAAATGTCTGTTTGCATGCTTCTATTATTCTATTTTGATATTTCATTCATTATTGTTTTTATCTTTTCGATTGTCATTCTTAAACTGTCGGTTTTTTTTGTGAGTTTTTAATGTTTTATTTTATTAATAGGCTTAAGTGATCAGTCCGTGTCTAAAGCCTGTGAGAATAGCCATCTGTTGTCTGTTACTTAATATCGTATAGGCGGTCGTTTATTTCTAATAAAGGGAAATCGATAACATTGTAGGTATTCTGCGGCATTAGAAATGCCAATTCAACCCTCATTGTCGTCATATGTGATTTTACCTGATCCTGATAAATAATTTATCAGCCACATTGTCATTATCGTTATCAATTTTCAGTAAAACTTGAAAACAGTGCGTCGTATCTTATATCTACGATTTGAATGTTGCTAATCACCAAGCCAAGGACACTGTACGATGTTATTGTACTTGTTATTTTTGTGAATGACGCCTGTGTTAATTGGCCAATTTTCCCATAGATCTAATAATTTATATTGAAAAAAATTAAGTTGTGATTGCATCATTCTTTCTTATAATATGAATGTAGCAAAAGAGCGTGCAGTCTACCTGATGGTAAGTGGCTATTGCCACTCATGGACATCTGTAATTAATCCCTGATAAGATCAGTCTTATCTGATTGCCACAAATGCGTT
>MOOZ01000343.1:734379-744801 GCA_002930495.1 Cecropterus lyciades
ATCAGGAATCATAGGAAAAAATCTCTTGTATAACATGTATGGATAATGAATGAATACAGTGTGGCATGTATAATGAATTGTAGTTATTTTGATGAATAGTAAGTTTTTTAAGAGCGTGAGTATGTATTGAAACATCGACCTGATATCGTACATCGATATAAATGTTTACGAGGTTTATAATGTCTTTATGTAAATTTATGTAGTTTGGGGCGTAAAGAGGAAGTTAGTGGTGTGTCGTGATATGGAACATTAAGAGGAAAAACTAAGAAAAACTATGAAATGAACTAGACGTAGGGGATATCGATACTAATTTAGGATAGAGATCTACTATTAGTACTTGTTAACGGTTTCTCTCCATCACCGCAGTTTCCCGTGTCCACAATCCGTGCAACTGGGTTGAATATTAGAAATAAACAAAATTAATAACCGCGTATCGTGACTAGCCGTTATAAATAAAAACTGAATACTACACCGTAAGCAACCATAAGTCTATAGTCACTCAATGCAATATCAAGGTCACGGCGGTTAAAGAGTTAGGTAATTCTCCGGTTTACATAAAATTATGTACGGTTATATAAATATTGTATATAGTGCATGCAGTTATACATTAATTGCATTAAGTAATTCTGGTGCCTCGTAAACCTTTTAAGAGCTTGGATACTATTAATCACAGCGAAATGTAGAATAGTTTTATTTGTCTTGTTCTATACGCACATGTACTACACCGATAGGAAGTGATTAACAGCATTACCATAATTTCTTATATAAACAGTATAACACGCAGTAATTTTCCCCTTTTGCGTAAAAATATTTAATTTTATACTAATTACATATTACCCATTGTGTACTAAAGTATCAGTACATCAGTATTCCATAATTGTTTCATTAACAAATTGCGAAGTTGCATTGCAATAATGATATTTATTTATTCTGCATGGCTTATGAACATGCTTTATAATCTTTTATATAAAATTCTCGTGTCACAATGTTAGTTACCTTACTCCTACTTACGTTACTCCTCCGAGACGGCTTTACCGATTTTTACCAAATTTTATATGCATATTCAGTAGATCTGAGAATCGGCTGCTATCTATTTTTCATACCCCTAAGTGATAAGGGTTGTTCACCCTTACCATTTTTTATTTTATTTTTGGACATTTTTTTGTTTTTATTTTTCTATAATGTGGCATTAAAAATATATACAACCCTTTTATCAATAACCCCTATTTTTTAGCCATTTTAGTAATTTAATCATTTATATGGCAAAACAACGTTTACCGGGTCAGCTAGTAATATATAATATAATGTATTCGAATCACAAACATTGAAGTCATATGTTTACAACATAAAACAGAAATTAATACCTGTAGAGGTATTATAGATAGAGCAGGGAAGGGCAGGCTTTCGACTGTCCTTCGGTTAAAAAGGGAGAGAAGATTGCGGTACTTTTTTCATCTCGCTTCTCGCGCATGCGCAATTTGTGAGAATAGGCAGCATAATGGAACGATTCGACGGTTTGTTGTTGAATTTCTGCGGTTGATAATGTGTTTATAAAATGACAAAAACGTGGGTAATTTCTAAAGAGTAGCCTATACCCAATTGAAAAACAGGCTACTGTTTAATACGCATGCGTTAGTAGAGAGAGACAGATAGGGTACCGCAATGTTATTTCTCTTTCCAACCGTAGGACGTTTGTGCTTAATGGCAGTCGTATGTCTCCCCTACTCTATGTGTAATACCTCTATGTTAATATCTCATATCTTTATCGTACATTCAGCAACTTCATACATTCACGCCACTTGAGTTCTAATTTACCTTAACCCACGTAGATTCGGCATGGCTTTACACGCTCGGTACTGGAAGATCGTCCAAAAGCAGCACGTTCAGCGATTCGCATGCGTTCAGCTATAGTAATGCCTCCAGCGGATGTAGCCGCTTGTAGCGCTGGAGATCCGGTTGTTTCTAGCAGCAGCGTAGTTTTGGACAGTTTTAATGAAGTTGAGGAAGCTGCGCCTGATGTAAGTTTTCTTGTAGTATGGAGTCATTCAACAAAGGCTCTTCGCTTTGCTTATTAATGATGATATGGGTGCTAGGATGGTCTTGGTGGTAGTTACGCCAGCTGCTTATGTATGTAATAACATAATAACTAAATAATTAAATAGAAGATATAAATATTTATTTAATGATCCTATCAGTAGAATATTATGTTCAAAATTGTTTATATTTAAGAAATATCTTTCATAGAACAAGAAGAACATATTACGAGAAGTTACTGATTATATTGTTTTATTTGTCAATATCTGTAATATTACAGATATTGACGGATCAACATTACGGATATTGACTGTCAAATCTGTCAACTTGTGAATTGTCAATGTCATCTTGGCATTATAAACACGTCTAGATTCATGGTTTTTGTCATTAATTTTTGTCATTATTGCAGGCATTTTCAAACTATACAGAGAAGACAGTTGAATTCGCACCGATTATCCGTATTTGGTACATCGGCGACGCGGATTTCAGGACGCAATGTACCTTGTCGCCTGATGTCGAGATTAATCCCGGAGATTGGATTGGCATTTATGATGTATGTATCTTTAAAAATGTTGTAAATACTACTGTGCTTGTTTAAGAATTTTTTTAACAAAAATTGAAGTAGTTAACAAGTATAAAGTCCACTCGATGGGAAGTGGTAACTGTCGCCCATAGACATCTGTAACTAACTCCACATGTATTGGAGGTTTCACCTGAATATATTTGCCATTTTTGAGGACTCAGATGGGCATTTTGTTTTAAAATCAGCCGGAATCTATATCCTTCTAATGAAACAGATGATTTGCTCCTATTAGAAATAGATGTTACGTTGGTACCGCCCTTGTCGATCCGTACTGATTGTAACACCATCATACGAAATAATTCTGAATAGAATTCGTTCTGAGACTTGTTGGGCAAGTATACACATTACAGCTATAAAAAGCGTTTCTTTCAAAAGTAGTGAGAGATGTATTAGCGAGTGTTCTTTTATTCAACAGACACCTAAGAACTTGTACCTTTTGGCGTCGGAATTTTTTTGATTTAAACCAGTCGTAATATTTTATTTTTATATGTAATGAAAGTGACATGAATTAAATTTAATTAAATTTCCAATGTTTAAACTTAAAAATGTTTTCAATTTGTCACCAGGCAAACTTCCACAGCCTAGACGACTACATAGCGTACGAGTACCTGGCTAAAGTGAGCCTCCCCCAAACCTCATCAGTTTCGGGCCAGCCGCGAACTATCACGTTGAGCTTCCCTGTGGGCAGTGGGGTGCGCACCCCTGGCTTCTACAGATTTATATACTTCAGCCAGCCGAATAATGATGTTAGGAGTGTTTTGGGTGAGTGTATGGAGCTTTTAATCTGTGTTTATTCGAGTTTGGTCAGATTGATAAGTTGTCGGTAGGTGTCTGACATGACTATTTTATCGTCGCTACGGGAACTGGCTACCATGAACATATATATAAAAATATATAAAAAGATTATGTTAGATAAATTATCTTATTATTGTTCTTGTTTGTTGTTCTTATTATTGTTTGCTATGTTTGTAAAAATGATGACAATTAAAGTTGGGTTTGATTAATTTGAGAAGAGCGCTTCTATTGCATTAGTAAAGCTAGACGTTCACGAGCGTCCATGTTATGGGCCTATTTATAGCTTTCTTGAGAGGCCAGACGATCGGCGAAAAAAGGTGGTGTCTAGAATAAATAGACAATATATGTTTTTTTTTTAACGCTACGCTATGGGTAAAGAAGGCAAATTTTGATATGAGTAGTCTCGTTCTTTTCTGGTGATAGCTTGTTTTCACTCAGTAGACCTGGAGAGACGTTTAAAAAATGTTATTGCGATAGAATTCGCGTATAAAAAGTACTTAAATTAAATGTATTAAGCACGAAAAAATCGACGTCAGTATTTTTAAAAGTATTCTATTTACTCTTTATCTACAGGTATCTCCGAACCCTTCGAAGTGAGCAGCAAGGAAGACAGATTGGTGACTTTAGACACTTGCGAACAGCCTTCAACAAGTTCCTCACCGTCTCGACCTAAGCCCACCACCGCTACAACCGACATCTTCACCGACTTCACCGGTCTAGACGTGGCGAAGCTGTCACGACACTTCTCCAACGATCTCAGTATTGACTGACTAAAGGGATACCTGCCCGGTTCACCGGCCAAGCGGAGAGACGGGGAGGCCTGATTCACTACTAGTGTGTATACAATAAGTGTGCAACAGACAAATATAACTAACAACGTTGAGTGCGAATCAAAATACAGTGTTAAGTGACGGACAATTTTAAGTGGTGAATACAAAGTGTGTTGCGATAATTCTGTGCTCCTAGTGAAATTGAGGCTGAGTTTTGACATTGAAAATAATCTGATGTATACCTCTTCCGTTATAGTCTGATTTTGCCAATATAATCAGACCTACTATTTACTTATACACCAGACTTAAATCAGTTTTCACTAGGTGAACGGATTTCATGACTAAAGGTTTCATTGGCCTGTAATACTGCCTTGCTAGAAATTAGTTCTATGGAAAAATATGTAAGTGTAATTTAATAGTAAAAGGTACAAATCGAACGAAACAGATCAAAAATCATTCCTTCAAGCCTTGATATATGTACCACCCCATTTAAGTATGGTTAAATAGTCTAAAAATTGGATATCCGTTTGTAGTATTATTATCAATAGAAAATAAATAAATTGTGCAATGTGTATTCTATGTAAATTAGACAATTGTAAGGAGGCCTATTATATGAAATATTTTAAGAGAGCGCTCAGATGTATTTATATGAAGAATGATTTGTGTATCTATATAGATAATAGCGTAATATCAGTAGAATTATATCTATGAAAGCACCGAATTTCAAGAGTTATATTACAGTTTGAGTAGATAGTTACCAAATGAACATATGTATGAATATTTACGTATGAATGAGAAAGATAATTCTCTCATTGACGGTTTTCATTCTATTTTGAGGCATAAACATTCGAAAACGTAACGAATGTTTAGTTCTGCTAAAAACGTGATCGCTTTTCTTTTTTCTAGATAATATCTACATACTCGACCCATTTAAAAATTGCTGCACAAAAGATATTCTTGTAACACATGACATGCATCTAAGTGAGATTAAGTCTCATTCTTCATATTGCTCAATTATTATCAATAAAGAGCTTGCTCAAAGCTGTAGAATCTTGGAACCGCGCAACAGGTGCTTAGAAAAATTAACATATAGACTCCCAAAACTATTTTTGTATAATAAGAGAGTCATAAAGCCACAGGAGAGTCTTACAGCCATAGTTGCTAGCCAGGTTCCGTTGTTTGACTTGCTGTCATGAACACTCCGCGGCTTGTGTACGAATATGTCCATTCCATAATTTCTATTGCGTTTGGAGTCTATTGTAATCTAGAAATTTTTCTCAAAATAAATTAAATCACATACATGCTGTCACACGTATAAGGGCGTTTTTCCATCGTAGATTTGAGAGGTAACTCAGTTGCTGATAACTAAGTGATATGAAAAAGCTTTAGCTATCTAGATAGTCTGATACTAAGAGATACATTCCTTAGTCACAATTCTTATTTCGCTTCAAAATGATGGAAAGGTAAACACATACATAATAATTATTTTCTCCATGCAGTCGTTCATGACCAATGATGCGTTATTTTACGTAAATGTATATTTTGTGACGAAAACAAAAATGGGTTTCAGTAAACACACGCGGTAGCTTTAGGAAATATTTATTCAGTCACTTTTAAAATGAGTTTCCGTAGCGTCACATATCTCTGTCATACAAGTTTATTGCGAGCACACACAGATAACAGAAAAAATCGTGATCACGTGAAACAAAGGTAGTTTTTGATAGGTTTATTCTTAAAGAAATGTATGCCTAAATCCCTTTTTAGAAGTGACAACTTTATACTAAAATATTCCACCGAAAAAGAATCGGCAATAAAAACGCAGTTGTATAGTTTTAAATATATACGAAAATAATAATTTTTTAACAAGTACTAATAAATTACACAGACCAAAAATGTTTAATGTCAATGACAGACGTATTGTTACGGTTTTTTGAGAGGTTTAATAATTAGATAAAATTAATCGTTAAGTGGGGTTCTAGGATTATATGATTATAATTTATTAATAAATTAATGTTTGGTTTATATACCAAGCTACACGAAAACCTGTTTCTTGCTCTTGAAACACGAGAGTATCAGTATAGTATAGAAGATGCAATATATCTTCGGAATGCATTGACATCTTCAAAAGTAGCGAGATTATGAGATATAAAACATTAGTTTAAGGGCTATTTTTCCTGTCACGCGGGATTATATCTGCGACAAGAAACACTGCTAGCTACAAGTGAATTAATTAAACCCAGTCAGCATACATCACAAAACCGCGTGATAAGGTCCTCCTATTCGCATAATATCGTAGTGTTCGTGAAAATTGTAAACCAGGCTTAAATTGTATATTATAGTAAAATAAGTAGTGTAGGATAATATGTATATTGTTTGGTGTAGGTATTCAATGCCTTGTAGGTTTAGATTGCTAGCGTAATACTAGGAAAGGTGTACAATAAATTATATGGGGTTAATTCTAATAGACACATTAAGGATAATACATTAATAATAGATAATTTTAAGAATTCTTATTCATCAGTAATTTACTGATTCAATATGAGGGATATATCAGTTTGAAATTGTACATATTTTTTATTATCATCGCTTAGATAAAATATATACAAGTGCAATAAAGATTTCTAAGTAGGACTATTTAGAATAAAATTCCCATTTTCAAACTATCCGGACACAAGTATTAAATAGTTATTTTTTTTATACGAATTACGCACTGCGTCCGATGCTGTTTAGATGAAAAAAAAATGTTTGTTCCAATTTTTTTTTTATTTTTACGTTTAACGTGATGATTCTGTGCAAGTCGATTTATACATATGATCGATTATTCTGTCGTCTGAAATGGACAGGATAAAGGATAACAATTTTTAAAACCGGGTTTGCTCTATGCCAATATCGTAGTTTTACACGTTCAGTTCAGTGTAAACGCGCTGCGTGTTTTTGTAAATTTTACCGCGATGTCAGCAACACACCAGGCGAGCTCAAAGTGCTTTGTAAAAAATACGTCGGCATCAGAGAAGCTTTCGTGAAAATCATAATGGCATTGAATGTGTTAATACAGGATTATAACATTTGTTTTATGGCAAAGACGCTAAACTGTTTTAGTTTTGTATGAAGCAAAATTTATTATAAATTCTTAGAATTAACTTTAGGCGTGTTACAAATTTTCAGTTACTTAATAATAATAAACCGGGCTTGCCTTAAACAGGCAAAGTAAAGATGATTGTGGTTAAGGGTTGAGTAAAAATGCTTTTAGATTTAAAGTGATAGAGTTAAACGGTAAAGATGACCAGATTTTCAATATATCTACATTGGCAGGTGCTTCCTGATGTTATTGTGTATTGGCATTTAAATTATTTATCTGTGTGGGAAGCTTACATTGGCGGGTGAAGTAGCAATTATAAACTCGTCGTTTTGTGATGCGTTTTAGCCTAAAATTCATTCTAAAGATAATATATCTTTGTAGGTCGCATGTTTTAACATACTGTTGCAATATTTTGCTGTTTTTTTAAATAGTTTATATAAAATATGATTATACTTGTGCTGTTCGATTAGTAGGAACGTTGAGATATAGAAGCGTAGGATTTTAATTGGGAGAAAAATGGGGTGGCTCATTCATACCTAAATAGAAACTTACTCTAGGTTTCTATTTAGGTATTGCGGCACAATGATTAGTTCATTTGCCTTGAATGATGAGGAATAATGCGTTGCTATGCTGTGTTATATCGTGCCTGCATGTTATAGAAATTATAACCATGTTACCATAAGTGTGTAAGGAAGTAACTGTGTATCATGTCAGATCTCTTCTTTCTTATAAGCATGCATAGTGTTTTAGGCTCCATCTTCCATAGCACCAGATAACAGTCAACTATTTACAGTCAGGTTATGATGGAAATTATTGACGTTTACGAAAAAAACGTGTATATCCGCCCTTATTTGAGCTTAGATCGTACCATGCTTCGTCTAATCCACCTTGTTTGTACCTATATTTAATGACAAATAAATAATCACTTGCAATCAATGTATGTATACATACACACGTTCTGTACAGGTTTAAATGAGTGTTCACTTGTAAATTTGTATAACTTTAGGCTGATTTAATAGACACGTTATAATCGTTTTAACCAATTTCATATTTAGCTACGAGTAAGCTTAAGCTTTCGTTTGGTGATAGGTATTCATTAGAATATTTCTTAGGATTAACAAAAAAAAAATCATACTCATAGTCACAAACAAACATGAATTCATGCTCAAATGGATAATTTCAAAAAGTTTTGGAAATTTTATACAAATAATTGCAATTTAAATTTGGATTATAGATTCATAAGAATTACCTGCGAGATTACTTTCACAAATTGTGATTATGTTTTAATTAAATACACCTAGTTACCTGTTTGTATCTTATTAAAACTCACGAGTTATTCGAGTTTTCGGATTGTATACAGCTGACAGATTTAATTAACGATCCATAAGAAAACTTTCATATTAATTTGACATATATTTTGTGACTAAGTTTAAAGTGACTAAGTTTGTTTCTAATCTTTTGAGTTTAATATTTAATATATAGGGAATAATATATTTTCAACTGAATATTTTAATGTTGCTTACCACGCCATGAATTATTTTTGTAATATGCATTATATTATTTTTGTTATAAATAATATATATTATTCTTATCGACAGAGCACCTGTACAAGGAAGACTTAATTTTTAAACAATGTTAGCTAATCGACATAATTCGCATGGTGAGAATGAAAGTGACCTAACGCGAAATCATTTTGAGAAGTAACTAAATTTCTTTCGCATACTGGGCATTTTTAAAGTGTGCAGTTATTAAAGGGACGTAACATTTATGTTTGTCCATTTTCATGGAGTCGTTTTTTTTCGCTACGCTATGCTACTAGGAACAGTTTAGACGATTTAACTTTATTTGCTTAAATTTTGAGTTTTTGAATCAATAATAAGTTAAGTCCAATGACATAATGATTTACTGTTAGAAATTTAAGCTGGTTTAGTAATGATTGGAACCTAAAAATTGGGAACAACCAGAAATCCCGCAATTGTTAATTTCTCCTTTATTAAACCAAATTACATGTAATTAGAACTGCCAATTAATATACTACAAATATGGGCGTAACACTTAATACAGCCATGACAAAGCCGTTGATCTCATTATAATTAGACGTAACGAGCTCGACTGTGACAGGTGAAATGTACTCTCACCGGAATACCTTGAGTGTTTTTAAACGTTCTGTAATAAAATTTATTTCACTTACTCAACGTTATCAATAGTATTGTAAAAATTTGAAGTTTGTTTGTTAACGCGCTAATCGCTGAAAGTACCAGTTTTGATTGATTTCATTTTGAGGTCAATAAAAATGTTTGGAGTATTTTGGTGAAGAGAGAGCGAGCTTGGGTAGTGGAAGAGTGAGGATAGAAATTATTTTTTTGAAACCGGTTGATTTACATATGACGCGACCGTCTGAGTACTCAGGAATAATACCTCATTTGTGATCGGCTTTATTATGGACTATGTTATGGATGTCCATGGATGGCCACTTACCATCAGATGGACTGCATGCTCGTTTGTCACTTCATTATTATAAAAAGTAAATTCGAATGAAACCGCGCGGAATAGTAAGTCAATTTCATTCCTGATACGCCAAAGATCGTTTCTACACATGATTAAATGGTCGACCTTAATTGCACAACGTGTCTGTCAATCTCAATATTTAATGGGATGACTGAAGCTGGTTCAAAGAAATGCATGCCGCTCTTTAACAAATACGTGAATGGTTTTGAGGTTAAGAAAAATAATTGACAGTTAAAACGAGATGATCGGTCAATATTGCGATAGTATCTTAAAATGTTTTTCAACACGTACCACACACTTGATAGAAACACATATTCACATGTACATACAGAACCTTTGATGAACAAATATTAAAAATCTTACTTAGTAAGCCAAATGTTACGTTCATGTTCGAGGGTGTAGCCAGGATTGTCTATATGGAGAGGCAGATCTATAATGTTGATCCAGTTCAATAATTATGTGGGGGGGATGGCAGATCGAGATGATGTGTTAATGGTGGTTTTAATTAGTATCTCACATTAGAAGTGGAGGTAAAATTATAAATAAAGGTTTTTCACGTAATCTTTACAATTTCTCATACAACGTCAAATTTTAAAAAATGTATAGATGCATTTTTTTATCTATGACCGACCGCTCTTCTAGGGGGGGGGGGG
>MOOZ01000343.1:757259-776717 GCA_002930495.1 Cecropterus lyciades
TTTAAACCAGAGGCGGAAGGTCAGGATTCCGGCAAAAGCTGGGTCCGCAACCGTCCCTCCCTCTAGTGAAGGCGGACGGCCGAAGAACCCGGCAACGGGGAAAAAAGCCATCCCCCCCTTCCACCCCAGTCTTCTTGTCCCGGCTTGAGCTTAAGGCTCGCCATAAAACGCGGTGAAGCTGTAAAGGCCAGTAGGGCCAACAGCAACTACACATTTGCTAAAAAAAAAAAACATAAATATATCGATGTCATGTTTTATTACTTAAAGTAATTTAATATGAGTCTCTACATATCCTCACTTATAATATTAAATATATCGACGGTATAACAAAAATATATATTATGTTACATATGTACATACATGCTTACGTATACCTAGGTACATATTATTTGAACAAATGTATAAAACAAAAGCCTATCTACGCACATATATGTTTTCACATTTATTATTTTCGGTTCCATTGTCTGTAAGTGGATCTTCATTAAGTACTAATTAAAATTGTGGGATGAATATTGTCATTTCGGTATAATGAAAACGAAAGAACTGACAAAGCACTCGAAAGTCGAAAAAGCGGTCCCATTTAGCTATGAAAATGTAAATATTGAAATCACAGTCTTATCTGGGGCGAATGGAAATAGGGACTTAAATGTATAGAGTGGGTATTATTATGAATGTAGGTAGAATAATGTAATGTAATCGTAATGTATATTTTATGAATCTTCGCGAACATATTAATACTCATTTTACTTCAGTGTTAAGCGCGTAATATTTCACTTCAAATAGGTGTTAAAAGTTGAGATTTTTTTAATATTTTTAATTTTTTTACAAAAATATGGAAATTTATGTTCATATTTATCAATATACATATATAAGTACATTCATAGGCTTATGAAAACGAATTTACATGACAACATTTCAATGCTGCCATGTTAATTCGTTACTTTTTAATACGGTACATATACTTTTAAGTAAGGTACGTATTAAAACAAAATTAACGCTCTCTCTCAGTGGTCATTTGCGACAGATCTCAAATAAGACAGAAATCTTGTTTGCAGTCATTCACTGATTCACTGTCATCATAGAGACATGTGAAATGTGATCGTCATGCGTGCCATACCGTACAATCCAAAATACGACAATTCTTCATTGCTGCAATCAGTATGTTATAAGTCGTATTAATCTAATCACGGAAATTTTATTTTCCAAGATTGAAGTAGCAGACGAGTAGTCTTTGTCACCTGGTGGTGTGTATACTTACTGTCGTCCGTAGGTAAGCAGTAACCAAGTTCAAATAGAACAGGGGTTCTACCTAAAGCCGATACAGTAATGTTGCCATTCCACGAGACGATTGCCTTATATGTATTTAAATCAGCCGGCCTTTATATTACAAATATAAACTTATGTTTTTTATGTCTGTGGGGTAAGGTGGGTTTATCAGAAAAATAGACAAAAATAGTACTCAGATATAATTAAACCATTCGTATGGTATTCCAAAGTTGCAATAAGCGGCAGACTAGACATATTTAATTGGATTTTCACCGGGGATCGTATATCGAGTTTGTCGTCACGGCTCGGAGGACTGACCACTCTCCGCCTTCCGCCCGCAGCGTCAGCAATCGTCCGGAAATAAGACCCGTCTACAAGGGACGAATCCGTCGCTTTTCCCGCGTAACGTCCGAAGTTCAGAGTGTGTACACGTCTTAAGGGAAATGGAGCGCCAAAATATTGATACAGATTTTCATGCTCGCGTTGGCACGCTCCTTCTGTGACCCTAGGACGAGTTTATTACGTTTCCTCAAATCGACCAGCGTTATATTTTCGTCTAATAGCGATACATTTTAATGTAAATTGCCATTAATGTTTTTATTCTGCCATATCTTGCAATAACGGACGAAAACGTTTACGGTGATCGTTTTGAGAAAACGTAATAAACTCTTACTTAGAGCACAAAAGAAACGTGCCTCAAAACGTTATAAATCCGCCCATTCTGGATAAGGCCTTTTTTATTTTTATATCTAACAAAAAGGCAGACGGGCTACCTAATGGAAAGTAGTCACCGTGGCCTAAGGATATTTGCAACACCAGAGGAATTGCCAATGCATCTCCGTCTATGCCGACATGGTCACTAATATTCTATATGGAACGTTCAAAACGTTCCATATAGAGTATTAGACAAAACAGAATACAGCATTTCTAAAGGCAACATGTTTTCAAGCTTAACATTACGAGTTTTCTATCAAATTCCTGGATTCCTATATACCTGGAGATAAAAAAATGCGGTCCATTTTTTAAAGTTATTACTTACTATGGATCCATGCATACAAAACATATAAAATAAACAAGATATAAAAATAAAATTCAATATGGATAATGAAAAACTTACGAGGGTTGTTGGCTATTTTGTGGGGGAAATCAGTGTTGGAATTGTGACGACGGCACTGACAGCGGTTCATATTAATTTAATAAACGGTAGAATTTTAAGACGTTCCTAGACGTAAATAACTAATTTCATCAGACCTATATGAATCACAATAAAGTTATTTTTCATTAAAACGAAAGATAAATTAGTTACATGAGCAAAGCTTCGTACGAGGATTTACCTCGTCGTTTTCAAATTAAATACCTGCTTCTATCATGAAGCAGTTTAGCGTTTCGATGTAAGGGTGTACTCTCCGGCTCTCTTTCTTATGAGGCAATGATCGTAGCCATCGGGAGTAGCCATGCATCTATGACTGATCTCACATAGAACCTATGTTTTATATGAAGTTGCTTACATATCCAATGGGTGGCAGTCACCACTTACCATCAGGTGAACTCGTTTGATACATCAATTTTGTAGGAAAATATAAGTAGATTCGTTTTTTTTGATTTTGTTTGTGTATTAAATTTGTCGTCACGCCGGGACTGATCACGGCCTACCATCCGCCCGCAGGGAAGTTACTACCCGGAAATTATCCGCCAGTCAATAATGTCTCTCGCACTTTTCACCATATGGTCATAATTGAGACACTCTGATTGATATGTTCGTACTCTGTTTATCGTACATGAAATTCTAATTTGCTACACGCAATGATCTGCTTACCTATAAAACCAAGAAAATCAAATGTTACCGATATAAATGTCTCGAGCGATCGGTGATCGAGTTTCTTGGCCCCCGGTTTAGGTTGGAACTCCAAATCCGCCGATAGACTGTCATATTTATTAAACACGCCACAATTCTGCGCTAAAAGTAATCCACTATATAAAAAGATTATCTGTGTCTTTCGTTTATGTTTCTCTATTTTAAAGTGATGAAAATTACTTTTAAAGCGTTCATATGATACACATCAATCGTGTATCGAGTTAGTCGTCATGCCGGGACTGACCACGGTCCGCCCTCCGCCCGCAGCGACGGTGCCATCACCCGGAAATTAGCCGCGAATCAATAATGCCTCTCGCACTACTCAGCACATGGTCATAATTGATGCACTCTGATAGTAAGAAATTTAGAATTTCTAATTTTTTGAATTAGAAGAATTTAGAATTTCTAAAAATTCTAGATTTCAGAATTAGAAGAATTTAGAATTTCTAGAAAATCTAAATTTCTACGCACACTGATCTGGATATCTATATAAAACTAGGAAGATAAATAGTTACGGATAAAAATATCTTGATAGATATCATGATCAGTGATCGGGTTTCATTACCCTCCGGTTAGAGTTAGATCTGCAGCGCCGCCGATAGACTGTCATATTTTTTGAACTCGCCACAATTCTGCGCTAAAAGTAATCCACTAAATATAAACATCATCTATGTCTTGCTTTTATGTTTCTCTTTATTAAAACGATCAAAATTACTTTTAATACATTCGTATGCTACACATCCATTTCGCAATAAACATGCCAGACATAAATTGGATTTTCATCAGAGATCGTATATCGAGTTAGTCGTCACGACGGGACTGACCACGGCCCGCCCTCCGCCCGCAGCTACGGTGCCATCACCCGGAAATTAGCCGCGAATCAATAATTTCCCTCGCACTGTCCACGCTATATCTAATGCACTCTGATTGACTGCGATTTACTTAACTATCAGTTTTCGATTTCCTTTTGGGATTTGGGAGTTTGCACTCTATTTGATGTTACAGGCACCTTACATTATTAATCGAAATAGTAGTACCCTTTATTTATTCAAACTTTAGTCTGTAACAAATTATAACTAATCTAAGTATAATAAGGAAGTATTATCGCTAAGAGACGTTTCTTTCAGACAATCTTATAGTATGAAATTAAAGAAGCAATATGAAGAAGTATTTGACTACAATAGATCTCTATTAGGGCAAAATGCACTCCCTAAAGTTTATTCAAGATTTTGCTCTTAAGGACTAAGTTGAAACTTGCACCTTTCATGTTAGAATCGCAAATTAAAAATTAATATCATAACTTCGCTTTACGTCGATTTATAGTGCAAAACTTAGTGTCAGTTCATATAACATAGCTCAACAAAAAATCATCTAAGTTTATGGACTTAGAATAGAAAGTTCTATCACATTTAAAAGTTTATTAACATTTATTGGAAAGAAAGAAATCAAGGAAACATATCAATAATATACTTTTAAAGTAATTTTAATGGATGGATCGCTGAATCTCCGGTTAAAAGCTTTTTTATCAAGCATGTTGTCTATATCAACTCTTGCTGTTGTACTTGTGTGAAAGTTATGCAAATACGTATAACCTACAATCCGAAAACTTATTTAGTAATGAATGTACCTACTTATTTATTTATAAGCAGTCGTAAGAGTGTTTTGCCTTCCTGAACCAAAATACCTGCTAATCCCGGATTTCAACCTTGGACGCGGACCGCGATTATTTTAAGAGGATTATCGTGCAACTGTCGCAACACAACGTGTTCCGACTTTAATAAGTACCGCCGTCCGCTTTAATGAACGGTAATGATAATGGCCCTATAATTAGCTGTAGGTAATACTGAATAGGTACAACTACTAGTGCAGACAAAGTTTTGAACAGAAATGGTTTTATATAAAGTTATACTTCATGATCCGTAGTGAAGCGGTTACAAGACTGGACTGAAAGAAATGTGTTCCGAGTTCAATCCCTGGTCAGACAGATATCTGAATGATGAATTTAGATTATGATTATGTTTTGTATAGGCGTCTTCATGTGTGTCCATGGCAACCAAGGAGCAGTACAAGTTATATTCTGGGACTATGAGTGTAAAAAACATTATTCTAGTAACATACGTTTTGTTCCCAAATAGATTATGTATAAGGAGCCTAGTTGCTTGCCAGAAGAAAAAAGACAAGGAAACAAAGGCTAAGTGCGATTCGGTACCAGCCACGCAATTTATTTGTCTACACCAAAAAATATTTTTCAGTTCAGGATACTTATCTTGTACGCCTCGCAATTAGATCTTTATTATTTATTTCTATATTTTAGCGAAGGTGGATATGGTGCAGAGTGCAGACCACACAAATCATGTTCGAAGCGTATATATTGACGTTTGATTGTATAACAAATATAATTAATTATAATGTTTCTTGCCCTATCTCTGCTTTTTTTAATTATAAATATTTTTAGTTGTATTCAACCTATTATATTTCAAGAGATAAGCTTTAAAAAGTAGTATAGACAAAAAATACAGAAGCTGGAAATGAACGTTGTTTAAGCAATGCGTATCAATCATATGATTATTCCAACCATGAAATATAATGAGTGTAATTCATACATCTGATTATTATTTTACATTTCCTGAGATATTAATAAGTATATTTTTTCGTATATATAAGTTATTTTTTATTGGTGCCTATGGGATGAAGCTACCACTCAACCGATCGTCAGTATGCCTGTTACTGCATAAAACGTCAAACTGTTAACGAATCTACGCTAACGAATGCAAACTGTTCGGAAGATTGTTTTATTTTTTATATTCTACAACGGTAACAATATACAAAGTGAACACCCAACACATTCATTGTCCGGGTGACAGATATTTTATTGCCCCGTCATGATGTAGGCCGTTTGCAGTGAAATCAAACAAGTTTTAAAAGTCAAGCGCGACAATATATCACAAAAACAAGATTTATTGTTCTATAAACGCTGAGCTGAACTGAAATGGGCGATGAAAATGTATTGCCCTATTAAGCACGTCGGGTTGAGTCGGTGATCAAAAATCGAAGATCTTTAGATAAGCTTAATGTAGGTATTTGTTTTTTTTTTCGTCAACCCATTATTGTCCCACTACGGGTCTTCTCTCAGACTGAGAGAGTTTCAGGCCATATACCACCGCGCTGGCCAAGTGCGAATTGGTAGACTTCCCACACCTTTGAGAACTTTTGTGTGTTGATGTGTTCCTTCGCCGTAAAGCAGTGATAATTAATTTGTAATACGCACATAATTTTAGAAAAATCAGTATTGCGTGCCTCAGATTTGAACCTCGGACCTTCGATTGAGAGCCCAAGTTTCAAGATTCCAAGATTCGATATAGAGATAGCTATCTCTGCTCTATTTCTAGGTATTTGTGTTTTATAGTAAGTATATAATCATCGTAAATTAAACCTTTTGTTTATAATGGCGCTAACTTTACTTATTACTCTATAGTTCAGGTTGCTACATGTCGTGGTTCCAACACTCGTAAATACAATTCATAATGACTTAGGTCCAGAATAGAAATCTAAATCGGATTTAGATACTTTATAGAGCGGTAGAACCAGTGTAGTTGGACCGGGGAGGTATCACCGCCACACCTATTTCTACCGATTACACCGAAGCATTTCTTACGATTCGGTGGAAGGGTGGTTGCCGGCTCACTTATATACGAGGCGACCATCTCGGGAGTAGCAACGCACCTGCGATCGACTTCAGATAGGGCCGCTGTTCTGTATGAAGTTATTTACAGATGCTGGGCAGTAATCACTTACCATTAGGTGGATTGCATACTCGTTTGCTGCTTCAGTTTGATAAAAAAAGATATATGCCTTAACTCCTTTGCCACATTGGTTATCATAAACCCATTATTATTTGGATGAAGAAACCCGTCTAAAATTCATTGACTTTTCATGATACTCTATCATACTATGGATAACAATTTTCATAGTGATAAAAACCGTTAAGATAAAAAAGATTAATGTTAGTAACCATTTAACAAAAATATTTCAAAATAATTGAAGTGCATTATAAGTCATAGTCTTGCGAATCTTGTTTTTCGATAGAATTTACATATAGAGTTTAATATATTTATAAAAACACACATACATACGTACATACAATCGGAACCATATAACAAGTAAACAAACTTTTTAATATAAATCTTATGACTGCATAATAAACATTAATCTAAATCCCACGTTTATACAACAAATGTTCCGGAAATCTACTATATTGTTCTTAAACCTTACAAACTATCGCTTAAACCGAGCTACGAATTAAACTGCATCAGCCCACAACCGCAACATCGTTCGCACGCAACGGTCGAGCTTTAATTAATAATTATTAATAATTGAAACAGTAACAGGATCCGGTCTCTAATTTAATAATACATTGCACCTCACGGGCACGTTTGGGGCGGGTCCTTTTCTATCGAGGTAAGGGATCGTTCTAATGGCACCACCTCGTGCGGAAATAAAACGGGATGGATGGAAATATTAGGGCGGTGTACAAAATCCATGGTGTACCAGGAATATGAGTCTCTTTTGGATATATGTATCATACTACTTTTTACTTAATAATTCCTATGTGAAAAGGGAGGAGATGCTTATCTTTGGCATTTCAACTTAGTCCTCAGAAGTAGCATCTGTTGCCGACCTCAGGTTAGACTTGTCTTCTTTAAGGTTGATTACAGATGCTAATGGGCGGAAGACGTCATTTACCATTAGGTAGATGGAATGTTTGTTTACTACTTGTATATTATAAATAGAAGGAGTAAATAAAGGAGATCGCCTCGAAAGTGCTACCTCACTTTCGAGGCACATTCGAGGTTTTTTCTTATGTGGTAATCGACATGTAAGAGAAGAAGAAGATAATTGAGGTAAATACACAAGTGCTGTAATGGCTAATAATCTGATAAATGAAATAAAATCATTATTTCTATATTCCGTAGATAATATAGAAAAGCTTAAGTACCATAAATTCCGTATTACCTACCATACTCCACCTACTCACTTCTCTCTAAAATTCTATTTTATTTGGCATTTAAATACTTCAATGAAACAATAAAACGGTAGAGGACGGGGCAAGCTTATAAGCTATTTGCTAACCCCCACCCTAGCGTGACAAAATTTTAATGTGAAAATCTATTTAAAATACCTGTTAAGTTTATAGAGGTCTGTTTTATTTACTGTACTAATCGGTTATCAGTAAAACTTTTTACTGTTCATTATCGCTTATTGTTGATTTCATTTTTTTTTCAAATACTAAGAAAATGTTATGTAATCAGTACGGAACAATATAAAGTAATATGGTCACACTAGCTTTAGCTACCTTAATCTTCATCACCCGCCATTACAAGTAGTTGGCTCTGAAAGTATTATAATTTCTTCGCGTGCTGCAAACTATGACTACGGCTCATGAAACGTAGGTATATTGCCTCAAAACAAAACCTTTTGTGGGTTCTTTATCGGCCCAATAAATGTTTTAATTAACCGTAAGTAAAGTTAAATGGTTTCTTTTATCTAAATTGCAATTGATATTTTAGGCCTTTTGTTCGAGGGCCTTTTTCACATAAATTTTACGTAACCGGAATCAAGAATACAGGCTTTCTTGCTCAAACATTTACTCGAACTTGGTAAGTTTTTGTTCATTGAATACGTTTTTGTTGTATTCAATGGGTTACTTATGTATTTATTTTTTACCTGGTATTCGTGTCAACCGTAACTGATGTAACGATTCAATATTTTGTTGTTTAATACATTTACTTATTATGGTATTTTTTATGTTTATATTTTTATAATGGATACTGATCTATAATATTTTACTAACTATATTACGCCCTCTGCGTATTAGACTGGCTACTCGCGTTTGATCCTCGCCTATACCAAAACCTACTAACTTAAGGAGTTTGCGAACTCGTATTCGGGTGTGTCTATGGCATAGATTAATTGTTGCATTAATAAATACCTACATGATAATATCTATATACATAATGCAATTATTTATGAAATGTTTAAAATTAATTATTTAAAATTAATTAATTACATGATTACTAGTAAATAATATGCCTATTACTATAAGATATTAGGTACGAGGCTATAAATAAGGAAAGTAAAATGTTATATAATAGTTTCACCAAGAAAAAGTCTATTGTTACAAGATATTGCTTTAAAATGACAAGCAATTATGCTTTTAAACATGTTCCGCTAAAGTTTTACACTTTCCAACATATTACAAGTTAATAGCGAAAGTCAATTAAACTTCAAAGAATATAAAATAGAAATATGAAAGTAGTCATTTGCGATTAAACCCATTTAGTTTCATAGAAGCCGAGCTTTGCAGTAAAAACGAAATACCTGCCAACCAAATTACTATTATTATTCCGGCCAATTATAAGTAGAACTCCAATAACTTCGCTCTTTTATGGTAAGAATAAAACTTTACGCAAAATAAAATGTCGCAACTGAATCGTTGTTCGCAAAAGTAATTATCCAAGAGCCTATAATGGTCTTATCATGGGACCTATAAAAGAGAGATAATAATTCTTGGAACAATCAAACATCTGCCTTTGAAGTAGTGACAGTGATTGACCGAAATAATTATCCGTTATTGCTCTTCCATTTCTATTTATTTAACAGGTAATTGAACAATATTTCTTTGTGAAAATGCCTTTGTATTCGGTTTTCGCTTTGTTCATTGTCGTTGGACATCTACAGATTTAGGTAATACTAGCCTTTCGCGCGGTTATACTCGCGTTCAGAGAAAGGTTAGATTTATTTTAATTATACTAAGCTTTGATAGAGTAGATGGATATTAATGATAGCAAAACTAAATATTACCTCAAATATGGACAATATTTTTTTATAATCTTTTAGAGTAAAGGACTTCCGTAGTTTCAGTTTTAATAACTACTGAAGGTATTAAAACTGAAACTACGGAAGTAGTTTCAGTTTTAATGCGACTTCAAACATAGACAAACAAATATGCTGAAAATTGTAGAAAGTTCTATTCTAACCTATTCTCAGTCCAAATATTTAAAAAGTTTTTTTTTAATATTTCGTCATACAGACACGGTGAACATTCATTTTTATAATTTATGTGGATTTATTCAAATATTATGACTCTGTAATAGACTTTTTGTCCAAAATTATAATTCATGATCTTGTACCTAATTGTTTTTATAACAATAGAATCTACATAATAATTTCGTTCTTTACCTGGCTAAAGTATAGTTTTCTGAAGACGGTGTGTCATGACAATTATTTCTGAGTCAAACCCGAGTATAACTTGGTATAATTAAACTTAGAGGTTGACATCGTGTTTTGAGTTTGCAAGTACATTTGTATATACATTTTACAATTTTTTTTATAGTATGGAAGTTGCAAACGAGCCTGCAGCCCACCTGATGATAAATGGCTACTGCCGCCCGTGGACATCTGTAATCAACTCTAGGTAAGATCCAAGTCTCACCTAAGGTTAGACACATATGCGTTACTAACCCTGAGAAATAAGATGGAATGCCCCGGGAAAGTATATCTTCCTTATTACATCCTTCGGACCGCAACACAACAGCGCATAACACTGCTATTATTAGGCAGAAATAGGTGTATGGATGGTGCTTCCTGAGTCGAACCACAAACATTTCTACCACCTACATATCTATATTTTAAAATACAAAATTAAATGATATTTACATCCAAATTGCAACTAAGTTTCAAACAAAATAGAAGAACATATTTCCTATTAGGTCCGCATAGGTCGCATTTTTTTTTGCAATTTGCCATCGACCAATTAGTATACGAACATCATTGGGCATCGGTCTATGAAAAGGCGTTTTTGCCCAAACAAGTATTTTTAGCAAACTGTTTCTATTTTATATTGTGTGCATTTTATTTATCGCCATTTTATTTAAATCAGCGAAGCGAGGACTTTTTATAGTGTCACAAAGTTTTATATTTAATTCGCAGTATTGGGTACAAATTTATCGTTTTCTTTTTTACTCCCAAGAAAACGATACAGTTCTTTTAGAGATATCATCGCAAAATTGATTATACCGTCGTTATTCTATAAGAGATTCGAGATATAAATCTAATCTCGTCTGTACTAATATTATTTCTACGACATCATAAATATTGAAGTAATATTTCTCTTACGTGTGGATTTTATTAGAGCCGACGCTGTTAATTTGCATTTAAATAGGAACAGGCTGATTTGATAAGATATTGCAAACAGGAACGTAAAATATTCTACGATCTGGTTACGGAGAGTAAGGTTGGGTTATTTTTGTAAGGATTAAGCTTGTTGGGGCGTTGCCTAGGGATGGGGATTTTTCTTGGAAACGATCGGTTTTGAAATTTATTCGAAATGAAGGCTGCAGAATCTTGTTATAAAATAAATTATTATGAAGTCTGTAGAATCGTCTTTTGTATTATAAAATAATTTTTAGAAGAACAAAAACCCGACTGCTTAAACTGAAAAGAGAAATTATATAATTAATCGTATTCAAATATAAAAGCATGCTTGTATTAAAAATAACATTGATGGTTATCAATAGCGTTATATTAATACAAAATTATGGACCGAGACTACCATTACATCGAAACAGGTTTCTCTAATCGTTTTATAATAACTTAATAAAACCATACACTCTTATCTTAAGGACCCATCCACAGTGACGATGTTCACTAAGAATGTGTATAATATAATGTGTGTTAGGTTAAACTAAGGACATATTCAAACTCATGATAATTCATGATTACAGGTCATTAAATAAAAAACTTATAACATCATTAAAATATACAAATATAAATACGTATGGACACCCTAGCGCTACAGAATTATTTTATCAAGTAAAAAAAAAAAATTGTAGAGAGATTTATTCGTACTTATATTGCTTACTGTTCATCAATAATGTATTTAGATAGATAATTCTATCAAAATATTTTATCATATATTATTTAGGACGAGAAGCTAATACTCAACACCCTCCTGAAATGTTTTGTTTTGATATAACTAACACCCTGGACATACGTATTTTGTTGCTTTACTAGTATTAATACAAAACACATGTATATTTTCTATCAATATTTTCTATTCTGATACGTGTGTATACATAGTGTTTAACTAAAGATTGTTTTTAAGTGGAATTTGGTCGTTCAACTTTGAAAGTACTAAAATTAATTCTTGTTTTGATGAAAATAAATTAGCAAATAAACATGTATCCATCCTTTTGATGGTAAACGTTCATTGTAATATAGGCATCGATAATACACATATGTATACATAATTACCTATTCGTATATATGGCATAATAGGATTAGCGTCTAATCTGAGATCGGCCACAGATGTGTCGCTACCGTCAGGGGCAAGTTAAAGGTAATATTTTTATTAATACGATTTGAATTATAATATTTTACGTGATGTTTTTATGGTTTGACTGTATTCCTCTTAACATCGGGTTAATAATAATATAATCCAAGATTTGATACGGTTTTAAAACTCAAATTTCCCGACAAATCGATTAATTTACGTTTGCGGTTTTGCATATCACTACATACAATACGAAATTGCGACATTTCCAAAATTGTGAAAAATGAATAACACAAACCTGGGATTGGTCTCACAGGGGAAGTTAGAAGTAGTTAATGCAAGAGACTTGCTACACTCCTCATCACATCACAGCGCTTAATACTACTGATAATAGATATAAATAATTATGAAGATGTTGCCGGCTTGGTCGACCCACTAAGGGTCTTTATCCATTTGTTTTTAACACTTCTTTAGTTATAGTCTGTTGTTTCGATTCAAATCTTAGTCCTAGGACAATGTAGCTATAGAATTGTGTATATCCGATCAGAGCCAAGTGAATGCAATTGTGAACAATGTTTTCACAGTTGCGTAAGCGTTTCACGGTACAGCAATTCCGGGATAAGCATAGCTACGAGACAAGCAGTTGACATTCGTTCCTGCAACTTGGCAGCTAATTATTCTACACTTTCACTGTGAATATCAGACTTGGTTGTTTATTGTGTAACTTCAATGTTTGTTACGCACGTAAATCTAACTTTATTGTTATAAATATAGGTAGTATACAGTCTCAGATTTGATAACATTTGGAATTACTGGGATTAATAGAGTAATAGCAAAATTTGGTGCATAGATATGAACAACGATCCATTAATGTGAAAGGGTGTGGTAATAAATAAGGGACATACTTATCGGAGGCATTCCAACTTAGGCCTCAGGGGCAGCAACGTATGGTAAACCTCAGGTAAAACTTTAGTGTTTTAAAATGAAACGAAACGTGTTGATCAAGTCTACGGGAACACTTACAGTAATTGTCAGTTAGTTTTTTTTTACTCCATCAAGAACAAGAACAACAACAAGAAACTCAGCGGGTTTATCTTTTTTCTTCTATTCTGTGGTTGATTACGGATGTCCATCAGAGCAGTGGCCACTTACCATCAGTTAGACTGCATGCTCGTGAAAGAAAAGAAAGGGCGTGAACACACGCTTCCACATGTTATCAGAAGAATCTCAATCCGTTCAACCTTATTTACTACACAAGATAAAATTAAATGCCCATTCGATCTAACTGAAGTATCCTACAGACGTCAACTTCTGACTTGGAACAAGACGTAAGTTTGTTTCTAATTAAGTATTTATTTCCTGTACAGAAGTGGCGAGATTCGATCTAAACTAGTGTCTCGGGGATCACTGCGACGTCCTGGGGATCACTATCTTTATTACTAATGAAGGTTATTTAGAAACCCCGCATTAAGTTGTAACACCACTACTGATACTTGGTATCTGGAGATTGGCCGTCCGATGTATATCTAACGACGGGCCGGTTAATGTACAATGTTTGCAGTGATATCGATATATTCTGTATGTTAAAATATCTAAGCATGGTTAGTATAAACCTATCCGCTTTATACTAACCGTGCATTGCCTTCGTTATGTTAAACACACACTAATTATGTAAAAGGTAAAATATTTTAAAATGACACATTTTTCAGTGCTGTATTTACATAACTACATATATTGCATTGACTATGACTATTTCAATATGTAATCCCTATTTAACAATCTTAGGCGTTTAATATAAAAAAAAACTTTTTTTTTTTAAATATGTCTGCAGTTTTGTATGATCCATTAGTTGTTGGTTTCTAACCAAGCAAATTTGAGTATTTTATTTCGTTTAAATCAAATATTTTCAAATTATATATTTTTAAACATTTTTTCAATGTTGTATATATTTTATTCGTTATAAATATCACAGTACCCATACATACCTAAGCTTAAACATAATTATGACATAATTATTACGTGGATCCTGTGTTTATAATGGAATAGCAAAGAGTTGATGATGATATTCCAAATGTACGTGGGTACATCTCGTAGGAGTGGAAAAAAAATATTTTAAATGAACGTTTTTAGTTTATATTCGTTTGAAATGTAAATGCAAACATGATTATTTATATGTACATATGTATATAATTACTTTATGAAACTATCAAAAGGTACTCTATTACAGGACTTTGTGTTCTAGTATAAGAAGAATTTTAAAAACGTAAGTGTTTTATATTCCTATTAACTATAGACAATCGTATATCATTAACTTTGCACTATAACTATAAGTATGCACAATATGCTGTATTTTTTTCAATTAATAATCATTCATAAAACAAACTCAGGGGTTATCTTTGTATTTTTCAATACATGATAGCCGTATTCTATTAATAAGTGACGTTACTTGGTGTTTATCAAGAAACAGATACCTCTTAAGACTCTCGCGTAACACTTGTCAGAAACGTGTTCTATCGTCTCTCAGTAATTTGATAATAAATAAGTCGCATATAATACTTACGTACAACAACATGGTTTCAATGTATCATGCATTTTTCAACGCATCGTTAAGTTAATTGATAATGACGAAGGTGTTATAAATACCTAAGTGAATAATGCTATTTATTATTATTGCCTAACATAATCCTTGTGTTACAAAAGTTACATTAGAGTTTATCTTATAACGGCGACTTAGTTATCTAAACCAAAGCTGATTTTCTTTAAGAATCAGATCATTAGATTACAGAGGATTAGATCACTAGCGACAAGACATAAGCTCATCCAGAATATTTAATAAAACTCAACATATATGTATTTCTCTATGTAGCTGTATTTATTTTTTAAATCACTTTTAATGTAACGCCTTGTTATTTTTATATATAGTTTTTTAGAACTACTAGAACACAAATTTAAAACCATGATTTAGATATGGCTACCGGGCATCGAACCCGGAACCTCCATCAGACCGGTACGGTGGTCACTGCGCCCCGCGAGTCTTTGGCGGTATAATTATTGATGTACTTTTTGTGTACATTGGTAACTTGTGTACAATGTTCCGATGTAGAGTTCATCGGATTATTTATTTATAAAGTAAATAAAAGTAGACTATCAAAGTCCATTAGTTTAATCTAATATCTTGAAGGTTCGGCTTCGAATCTGACACACCCTTGATTGAATCCCCTAACACTGGGATAAATATCAACACATTTTTTCTTAAAAGTCTCTGTACTCTTTTTTGTAAGTCTCATGAATGTTTCTCGGTCATTTAAAATCGTAGCTTTTAAACGAATAAAGAAGCATTTTTGAGTTTTGGTCTTTTGCTAATAAATTTATGTTGTAACGATAAGCAATAGTGTTGCAATCACAAACATCATCGCCATTCTTCATTTTCAATCCTTAACTTTATTTATTTGTATGACTAAACAAACATTAAACCTAACCTGTTTGTATATTTACTTACCTATAAAAATCTTTACAATATTTTAGAAACAATAAGGAAATATTGGAAAATGTATCGGTTTGCAAATATAATACGTTACGTCAATAAGCTTCTTGAAAGATCAAACGATACAAAAAATAAACATAGGAACATTTACAATCGGATTTAAATTGACAAGAGGATTAAGGATCCATCCTTTGCTCGGGACTTTGTAAGGAGCTAGCTGATGACGTATTCAACCTTTTTGCTTAGAGTTCGTTTTTACCCAACTGCGTCAGAAGGATAGTACCGTATATTACTGTGAGCTGTACATCATGTCAAAGAAATGGGTCTCATTTATTTGACACGCTGTACAGCTTAAAAGTATTGACGGATTTTAACATTATGTGGCGTCGTATTTGTCGTAATCTTAATATATATAAATTACGTGTCACGTTGTATCCAATATGGGCTCCTTAACTACTAGGTAAATAGTATAGGTATGTAACCGTGACCATATCGTTATCTGTTGGGTGGTATTTCTATTAGATACTTTCAGGCTTCCGTACCCAAAGGGTAAAAACGGGACCCTATTACTAAGACTCCGTGGTACGTCTGTTCGCCTGTCCGTCTGTGTGTCACCAAGCTGTATGTCATGAACCGTGATAAGCAGATAGTTGAAATTTTATACAGATGATGTACCATTTCACTTGTCGCTATAACAACAATTATATTAAAAGTGGAATAAAATATTTTTTAAGGGCAAAGGCAAAGCAAAACCCATACAACAAACGTCATTTTTTTTTGCTTGATATTAATATAGGCAACAGGTAGACACTTGGAATATTCACAAAATATTTAGTTGTATATTCATTTGGAAAATAAATAATATATTCAAAATAAAATAAATATTTAAGGGCACTCCCATACAACAAACGTGAATTTTTTGCCGTTTTTTTATAGATAATGATACGGAACAAGAGGAGGCATTGAAGGGGAGGCAAAAAAATATATTTTGCTGCCAGATAACACATCAAATATTGTATACAAAGAAGTATTGAACAATTAAAATAATCATAATCATTTTAATATTCACTTGAAAGGTTTCAAACAAAGGTAGTTACTACAAGAGTTTATATAATAGAGCATACATATTTCGCCAAATTGGCATGTGAATTCATACATATGTACATGCATACGCGCTCAAAACATAACCCTCATGTTAGCAGCTTGTTATTGGAACCCTAAGATTTACTACTAAGAATCACACCAATCTTTTTTTAATGTCCAACGAAGTGGGCATGGGTCTGCTAGTTGCCTTATAAATAAGGCACATGCAAACAGAATAAAGTGAAGGGGGACAAAGAGATGTGGAAGGGCGGGAGAAAAATATAAATCGCAGTAAACACTATGTCACCGCATGTACCTTGTAATTAATGTCAGTTTTTATAAATTTTATTATTATAATACTTATTTTTCCTTTAAATTTTTTTAATTATGTCAAATTATTGTCAACTCATTACTAACCACTGCTGGGATCGGTCTTACCCAGAGTGAGACGGGTAGGCCAAAGTACTTTACTGTCAACTGCGAATTGGTAAAATCTACACGCCTTTGAGAAATTTTAGGGGATGCAAGTCCCGTCACGAAGTTTTTCTTCGTCCATAAAGCTGACAATTGACTTACAAATTTATAAATCAAAGGATTCAAACCTCGTCCCTCTCCATTCAGACGTCAAGTTTCAATCATTAGACTATCACTTTTCCCGTCTTCCTTTAACTGATTTTGTCTCTTTTCTCAAATATTTCTGTAAATATAAAATATACAGAACCCTATGAGTATTTACTTATTCATGAAGGGGTGCGCAACATTAAACGCAGTGAACCGTTAAATCGTATTAAAGGAACGAGGATATTGCAAGAAATTTTACAAAACAAGGGCTTTGCAACATTGTTTCGATGTTTGAAGTGTCGGAGTTAGAAATAGAAAAACATAGAAAAATATAAAAGATTTCGTATTCAATGTGTGACCGTCGTCCAATCACAAAATGTAAGACACATCACTAATTTATGAACATCGACGCCTGGACAAAAACTATAGGTCGCCCCCGACCAGGTGGGCTGATGACTTGAAGAAGATAGCGGGTAATCGTCAGGACTGGTGACTGACTTTTATAACAAGTGTTTCTCCATCGATAACTAAACTTTGTGATTTGGAAAAAAAACATGTTATTCGTTTCCAAGTATAATATCTATTTTACAAACGGAAACATTATTAAAAGTTATGAAAATGTATATATTCTAAGATAGGAAAATATATTTTGATTCTATTCAAAGCAAGTCATTGCCGCTGGATTGAAATGTCCGTGGGTTCGATTGGCATTTTGTTTTACGGCTTGTTATGTGCGTGTAGGAGAATATAAGTATTACTTTTCTTTAAAGGTTTATGTTAGGTACTCAAAAATTTCTTTCAAAGTCTACAGCTTTAAACACAGCTTTAAATGAAATCTTAAAGATATTTTTGTATGATGCGAACGGTCCATCAGCGTTATACATACTTTTATCTTCCAGAAGTACCAAAAGAAGTAAATTATAGAAGATATACATATTTTTATTACAGAAGTAAATAAGGGTCAATGGTGTCAACTGCCGCTATTCGACAGTTATAATTAACTCCATATAGGATTCCAGAGGAACTCCAGGATCCCATTCGTGGTTAGCATAAGGTGTCGAAATACATAAATGATGGCGTAGGCAGGTTGGTTAGTCTATTAAATTATTGCGTACACTACACTAAGGGAAGGAGATCCAGAATAAATAGACTCCGAAATTTGTCAATAATCAAAAAAGGTCCTTCTTCATCTTAAACGATTTTTCTTTTCTCGCCTTTACTAAGAGAGGCAACGTTCCATTTAATTTCACCCTCTATTTAAAACGCTCATGGTTTCGTGCTACTCTATTCGTAAAGAGGTCCATTTTTAAGAGAACTTGCTGTGCCAACGATAGTGTTGGGCTAAGGGGTCGGTGATAAATAAATTTTCAATATGAACGACGTTGTTCATAGTCACGTCATCATGTTCATGTCTATGACTTCGATTGGCATTTCGTGACGCCGGTTATAACTTATTCTGTCAATAACTACCGGCCCCCGAAGGTTTATAAAATTTTAAAAGAACTATATTAAGAGAGACGGTAATTTTCCCTTTGTAAGCTATTGAACAAAATCATTATTGAGAAAGTAGGACTTAGCTCCGATATTTTGGAACCTTTGTAATTTTCTATTAACATGTTATTTAATTAAAATATCAGTTCGTTCGAAGGTAATGAAGACCTTACAATATAAAAAAATACTTGTGGCTTTATTTAGAATTGCCTCTGTTTTTACTCATTATAAATTAATTAACAACAAATTATTAAATCATTACTTTAGTCATGTTACAATATTGGGTATAATTAGTAACTTATCTTTTACGACTTGTCTTACGTAATAGCGACATATCTTTTAATCTCGAAGCATCTTTAATCCTAAATGGATACTAAATATTACGAT